>CM035414.1:49257615-49267615 GCA_020310875.1 Ceratopteris richardii | reverse complement strand
ATATACATATACATATACATATACATATACATATACATATACATATACATATACATATACATATACATATACATATTCATATACATATACATATACATATACATATACATATACATATACATATACATATACATATACATATACATATACATATACATATACATATACATATACATATACATATACATATACATATACATATACATATACATATACATATACATATTGTTGGTGCAGACCAATCACCAATTGAAGATTTGAAGACAAAGAATGGAGATTAGAATAGTTCTTGAAGCAAAGAAGGTGGACACATTCACAGGATGAATGATTTGTACACATATGTACATTAGTGAAGACATAGATCACTTAGAGTTTTGAATAGTCATAAACTTGTACATATTTGCCTATAAATACTTTGGAAAAATGTCGGGGCAAGTGAGAAGACAAGGAGAGACTATGTATGAGTATAGGAATAGAGAAATGAGATGTAGTAAGTGTGATTAGACACATGAGAAGTGAGGTTAAGTCTCTCTCTCATTCAGTTGTAGTCTTGTTCAGAAATGACAGAATTTTTTGCACCCGAAGTTTCTGAGTTTTCTCTTTGTGTAGTAAATCTTTTGTGAATTCCTCTTGGAGATGTCTAAGTCCATAGTTAATCAATCTATGGATAGAGTTTGAGAGTCTAATTGTGATCAGGCTAAGAGAATTGTGTGTAGGAACATTTACTGTTGGATGTGATGGCTGGATGCACTCAGAAGATCAAGCTGGTGCTGCAAAACCTGCTTCACACCTGCCCTCCTTTCTCTTCAGATATGCTCAGTAGACTCCTTGAGCTTCCAAATGACACCAAAATATGCTATATGTACTTTGGAAAAGGTTTGAGTAATAACTTGATCAAAACAGACTACTTTGCAAATCACAAGGCTTGAAAACTTTCTATTTTAGTCTTGATACCTGCTCAGTGTTATGCTCAGTATGACCAGTGTAGTTACAATTAGCAAAATTAATTCTAGGGATATTCAATTAGCTTAGTAAGCTTCCATTTGCAAGTGGAATGAAAGAAAATGATAAACCACACTCAGAGAAAATTTTTTAGCAAAATAAGGTGTACCCCCGACTTTTTAGGAGACTTACAGTCACAGACCAGTGAGCACCCCGACTGCGATTTCTCTGTGATGGTAGATCCAATGGCCTTGAAACTTTGTAAGTGTATAGTAGACTTTGAGCTAAATCCAATGCACTTTGAATCATCCAATTTGGTTCAGTAGATCTTGAGATATGCCTCTTGGAAGTTGACAGAAATGAAGGTAGTCACTCAGAGAAAACAGAGACTATGAATATGTGTATATTGATTTACTCTAATGATTGTACATTCCCATTGGCATGTAATGTGATGCTCAATGGTACTCAAAGGTGTAGGCTATGGTGTAGCTCACACACACTCAATGATTGACTCAGAATTGCCTCAGGAGGAGTGTCACATACCCGCGACTTTTTACATAGCTTTTTATAAGAATCTTGAAGGAGTTTGAATTTGAATTCAAGTTTTGGCTCCCTTCAATCTCTCCACTAAACTTAGGGAGATATTCCCTCAATCAAATCATCTACTTTTCCACGACTCTAGTCTAGTAGGTGTGATTACATGATTGATAAAGTCATATAGACTTTTTACATTGGATAAAAAGTAATAACCAATTAAGCATTGGTTCCTATGGTTCAAGGTTCATGTAAATACATCCTCCAAGGGTACAAGCTTTAGCTTTCCAAGGTTCCAATATTCCAAGCCAATGTGTGTAGGCTTGTTTTGCACCAACAGCTCCCCCTCAAGCCAAACACTTTGGCTCAAGTCTTCATCTCTAGTCTTCAATTATTTCCTGCAATCCAATCATGGATTTAAATCTGCATAGCTTGTTTCCATCCAGAGCTTTAGTAAGCAAATCTGCACATTGTATATTAGTAGACACATATGATAATTGAATTTCTTTGCTAAGTAACTTCTCCCTCACATAGTGGTATTGAACCTCTATGTGTTTTGTCCTAGCATGATAAATTGGATTAGCTGCTAGGTGAAGAGAACTTGTGTTATCACCAAATATGATTGGTGGCCTTGTGTATAGGCCCAATTCTGAATATAATAGCTTCAACCATATGGCTTCTTGAGTGGCATTGGCTAGCCCTCTGTATTCTGCCTCAGTAGATGACAAAGCTACTGTGGGTTGTTTCTTGGATGACCAAGAAATTGGTTTATCACCTGCAAAACATATGTAACCAGATGTACTCCTCCTGTCATCCTTGCAACCTGCCCAATCTGCATCTGAGTATACCTTAATATCAATGTCTGATGAATATGGAAAGTACAAACCATGATTTTGTGTTCCCTTTAGGTACTTTACTATCTTCTTTGCTGCCTCCAAATGTGGTATTCTTGGTTTGTGCATAAATTGGCTAAGTACACTAACACCATATGATATATCAATCCTGGTTAAGGTAGCATAATTTAGACTACCTACCAAACTTTGGTAACCTGTAATATCCTTGAGTTCTTCTCCTTCATGTGCACTGAGTTTGTGGTTGACCTCCATAGGAATGTTTGAGACTTTAGCTTCCTGCAAATTAAACTTCTTGACCATGTCCTGAATGTACTTCTTCTGAGTAATAAAGATACCTGAATTTGTGTAGACCAATTCAAGTCCTAGGAAGTACTTCAATAATCCAAGATCATTGATCTTGAATTCCTTCATCATCTGTCCTTTGATGTGTCTTATTCCCTGAACATCATTTCCTGTAATAATGATGTCATCAACATAGACACACAAGTATATTACCTCTGAATTGTTCCTCTTTATAAACAATGAAGTATCTGCTTTACTCATCACAAATCCTTGATCTAGGAGATAGGTTGTCAACCTGTAATTCCATGCTCTAGGTGCCTGCTTCAATCCATACAGAGCCTTCTTCAATTTACAAACATGATTTACCTTATTGGGATCTTCATAGCCAGGTGGTTGTGACATGTAGACTTCTTCAGATATCCATCCATTCAAGAATGCATTCTTCACATCCAATTGGTACATGTTCCAATTCTTGGATGCAGCTACACTCACCATAACTCTGATAGTTGGCATCTTGGCTACAGGAGAAAATGTCTCCTCATAATCAATGCCTTGGGTTTGTGCAAAACCCTTGGCTACCAACCTAGCTTTATACCTGTTTATTGTACCATCTGAGTTCCTCTTGAGTTTGTAGATCCATCTGGATCCTATCACCTTCATGGAGTCCTTCTTGGGTACCAAGTCCCAAGTATCACTCTCCTTGAGAGCCTCCATTTCTTCATCCATTGCTTCCTTCCATTCTGGTTTAGTGATTGCTTCCTCAAATGTACCTGGTTCTTCATTCAAGAGATCCTTTGCAAGATATACAGAGTGCTTGGTTACAAGTGAAGTATCATACCCATACCTAATAGGTTTCTTCTTTTCTCTTTGAGATCTCCTCATAGCTTGAGTTGAGGATTCTGGATTGTCTTCTAGTTGCTTCATCTTCATCTTCCCTTTGGATTTCCAAGCCTTGAACTCTTCAATGTTGATGGTGTCTTCATCATCTGAGCTTGTGTCCTCTTTCTGAATTGGTTCTTGCCTGATAAGCTTTGGAAAGTCTTCTTCCATGTCAAAAGGTAGGCTAACTTTCCTGCAGTCATTTTCATACCATGAATCATTCTCATCAAATATGACATCTCTGCTTACCTTGAAGCCTTTGTTTGAGGGGTTGTAGAATCTGTATCCCTTTTGGTTCAAATCATAACCAATGAAGATACACTTTTCAGCCTTAGGGTCTAGCTTTCCCCTTACCTGTGAGGGAATATGCACATATGCAACACACCCAAAGATTTTACAATGATCCAGAGATGGTCTCTTACCATGCCAAGCCTCATAGGGTGTCATTCCATCAAGTGTCTTTGATGGCAACCTGTTGATTAAATATGTGGCAGTAGATACACTCTCTGCCCAAAGATAATTTGGCAATTTTTTCTCATTAAGCATAGACCTAGCTGTCTCTACAATGAGTCTATTCCTCCTTTCAGCTACCCCATTTTGTTCAGGTGAGTACCTTGTAGTAATCTCCCTCTTGATGCCTCTTTCCTGCAAGAAATCTTCAAAGTCATTGGAGAAGTATTCTCCACCACCATCTGACCTTAGCCTCTTCAAATGTCTACCTGTTTGATTTTCAACTAATGCAAGATACCTTTTGAAACAATTAAATACTTCATCTTTATGTTTCATGAAGTATAAGACAGTCCACCTGCTATAGTCATCAATAAAGGACACATAGTACCTTGATCCAGATATGGATGGCTCCTTGCTAGGTCCCCAAACATCTGTATGCACCAATTCCAGATAATCTTCATGCATAAAACCTTTCTTTGTATATGGCAATCTGTGTGACTTACCAAATTGACAAGCCCCACACTTGTATATCATGTGTTGCTTGGATACATTAGGTATCCCAAGCACACATTGATCCCTACTCATTTGTTTTATGGTCCTCTCTCCAATGTGACCTAATCTCTTGTGCCAAATCTCCAATTCTGATAGGGTTTGGTCCTTATAGTTGTACAAAGCAATATTCTTAGTGTCTTCAAGTTCAAAGGTAAACAATCTACCTGATTTTTCTCCCTTGGCTATCCTTCTGAATCCATGTCTTGGATCCTCCACATATGCACCATGTTGAGTGAACCTGACCTGTAGACCTTTTTCAACAATCTGACCTACACTCATCAGATTCTTGGTGATTGTTGGAACATACAACACTCTGCTTAGTAAATTCTGATTACCATCACTTGTTTTGACATTGCCTACTTTAACAACTGAATGTTTAGTGTCATCACCTGTCTGCACTTGGTGCTTGCCTTTGGGTTCTTCCAAATCAGAGAGTAAGGCAACATTTCCAGCTACATGGTTAGAGCAACCTGAATCAATATAGAATAAGTGATCATCATTGATACCTGATTTAGATGTCATGTTCATGATCAATAAGGAATCATCTTGCTCCTCTGCATAATTGTTGTAATCCTTCCTATTCCTGTATCCACCTTGATAGTTGCCATTGTGATTGTAGTTATTGTTGTAACTATTGTTGTAGCCATGGTAGCCTTGAGATTGATTGAATCTGCCTCTGCCTTGAGAGTATCCTCCTCTTTGGTGACCTCTTCCTCTTTGGTTCTTGTAGTTTTTGTAGCATTCATCTGTGGTATGGTTAGACAAGCCACAGATATTGCATGGAGATTGATTGTAGGGTCTCCCCCTACCTGACTTACCTCCTCTGCCTCTACCTCTAGATGATCTACCTCTCCCTGCATAGTTTGCTTGGGAGATAGAGCCTTCTTCATCAACCTTCTTGCTTTTACCTTTGTCTTTTATCTTCTTATCAGTATAAAGGGCAGAGGGATTGTTACCTTTTGATTGCTCTCCATTCTTTGTGATCTTTGCTTCATGTGTAAAGAGTTGTCCAATCAGAGTTGTTAGATCAGGTGCTTGGATGTCCATGTACAAGTCCATTGTTGTGGTAAAGCTCTCCCACTTGTCATCTGCCTTTAGTCCATTGATCACTTGTCTGACTATTTTCTCTTCCTCAATTTCTTCTCCAACACTTGCAAGTTGATCTGCAATGTCTTTGACTTTGGTGACAAAATCTGAGACACATTGTTTTGATTGCTTCCTAAGAGTTGTAAACTCAATCCATAGCTGATTCTTTCTGGCCCTTGTGCTTGATGAAAAATATGTTGACAAGGTTTCCCAAGTCTCTTGGGAAGTCTTACAATTCCTTACATGAGGTAGAAGGAAATCAGAAATAGAGTTTAGAAGATATGACCTTGCCAAAGCATCTTTTGCACACCATTGGTTGAGCCTCTCATGTTCATCCTTTGTTGGTAAGCCTCTGGTCTTGAATGAGGGCAACTCCTCATCTCCTGAAATGTATCCATACAAGCTTCTCCCTTGTAGATAGGTCTTCATTCTCAATGACCAAGCCTGGTAATTATTTCTGTCCAATTTGTCAATGAAGGAAGGGAAACCATCACCCATGATTACCTTATTTGCTCTGATACCACTGTTGGATGTGATGGCTGGATGCACTCAGAAGATCAAGCTGGTGCTGCAAAACCTGCTTCACACCTGCCCTCCTTTCTCTTCAGATATGCTCAGTAGACTCCTTGAGCTTCCAAATGACACCAAAATATGCTATATGTACTTTGGAAAAGGTTTGAGTAATAACTTGATCAAAACAGACTACTTTGCAAATCACAAGGCTTGAAAACTTTCTATTTTAGTCTTGATACCTGCTCAGTGTTATGCTCAGTATGACCAGTGTAGTTACAATTAGCAAAATTCCTTCTAGGGATATTCAATTAGCTTAGTAAGCTTCCATTTGCAAGTGGAATGAAAGAAAATGATAAACCACACTCAGAGAAATCACTTTAGCAAAATAAGGTGTACCCCCGACTTTTTAGGAGACTTACAGTCACAGACTAGTGAGCACCCCGACTGAGATTTCTCTGTGATGGTAGATCCAATGGCCTTGAAACTTTGTAGGTGTATGGTAGACTTTGAGCTGAATCCAATGCACTTTGAATCATCCAATTTGGTTCAGTATATCTTGAGATATGCCTCTTGGAAGTTGACAGAGTTGAAGGTAGTCACTCAGAGAAAACAGAGACTATGAATATGTGTATATTGATTAACTCTAATGATTGTACATTCCCATTGGCATGTAATGTGATGCTCAATGGTACTCAAAGGTGTAGGCTATGGTGTAGCTCACACACACTCAATGATTGACTCAGAATTGCCTCAGGAGGAGTGTCACATACCCGCGACTTTTTACATAGCTTTTTATAAGAATCTTGAAGGAGTTTGAATTTGAATTCAAGTTTTGGCTCCCTTCAATCTCTCCACTAAACTTAGGGAGATATTCCCTCAATCAAATCATCTACTTTTCCACGACTCTAGTCTAGTAGGTGTGATTACATGATTGATAAAGTCATATAGACTTTTTACATTGGATAAAAAGTAATAACCAATTAAGCATTGGTTCCTATGGTTCAAGGTTCATGTAAATACATCCTCCAAGGGTACAAGCTTTAGCTTTCCAAGGTTCCAATATTCCAAGCCAATGTGTGTAGGCTTGTTTTGCACCAACATTTACATGTGAGAAAGTTCTCACTGGTTCCTGAAACAGGCGCAAATTTTGATCTTAATGATTTGATCATTTCTCACTCCACAGTTTAAAGTTTTATGCAAGTAAGCACTTAATCTTTAAGTTGGAAGGTAAGCTACTCGTGGCTAAAAGCATTTAATTAAACGGGTTCTATACTGAGAGAATTAAAGTTAAGAAGTTAAGGGTGTCCAAATCGACTTCTCAGAAGTGCAGATTTAGACATAGCTGACTTGGTAAGTAGATTTCTCAAGATCTACTGAACTTTTGGAGTGATTTGACTTGGAGAAGGTGCGCAATCTTTAGGCGACATCTTGTGCAAAGTTTCATCAAAAACTTTACACATTTACTCAGTCAATGAGCAAGATTTATGCAGCAGACTTTCTGAGTAATTTCCTCCTTCACAGTTTAGTCAAGAAATTGATATTTGGTCATTGATCTCTTAAATTGGTGAAGGTTTTGACTTACTCTTGATATAGAGGTGTTCTAAATTCAAGAGTAGGTTGTTCTTTTGGAGATTAACACTCTCCATCACATATACATATACATATACATATACATATACATATACATATACATATACATATACATATTCATATACATACATATATATATATATATGTATATATATATATATATATATATATATATATATATATATATATATATATATATATATATATATATATATATATGCATATACATATACATATACATATTGATGGGTGAAGTATCTAAACCCCTAAGCAACGATGAAGCGCGAATGTCCTCCACAGGTATTTTGACCTCTGCACACCAAAGATTCTATTACTCAGAGCTTATGCAAACAACTCCCATGAGCTTTTGTAAACGTGTAGTAGACACCAATGGCTTTCCAACAAATTAAATTTGACTTCAAGTGGACGCTTACACAAAGAGAAACAATGTCTACAACATGAGCTAGTTGAATGCTCACAACTGCTAGTCAAGGAGAGACCTCACTTCACTCCAGTAAGCTTTTCTCAGATATTATATAGAGAATGAATCTCAAACTTAAAGCAACTTTGAAGCACTCTAATAGCTACCTAATGACACCAAAGTCATAGAAAATGGATAAATAGAGAACGAGAACCAGCCCTTACAACAGAGAGCAAAATATTTCCAACAGAGCCTACACATAGAGAGAGATATCAATCACACAACTTCACTAAAATGAATGTTGCTCCCAGAGTACTGAGAGAATGCTCCTGAGAATTTATGAGCATAAAATAGATTCTAATAGCTATCTAATGAGACAAGACTTAGATCAAATGGATACAATATGAGGGAGAACCAATGCCAACAACTTAGGGGTAGAGAGTTGCAACACTGCCTGCGCACACACATAGATATTGCTACTAAAAGAAAACAAACAAGCAAGCAAGGGGCTAGCTTAAGAAAGGGGTCATCTTATCACAACTCTAGCACTTATTGCTCACTTTACATGAGGTGAAACTCCAAGAAGATGGCCCAAAAGAAGTTGGGATACATGCTCCTTTTATAGTGAGAAGTGTGCTCCTAAAATCTAGGAACTACCTTTCCAAATAAGCCTCCTAACTTGGAGGACTTAGTTGAGATGACTTGGGGAGTGGTTGAGTGATTTTTATTGATGGAATCTTGTGGCACTTGGCTTCTTTTGATTGGTCCACATGCCCATAAAAGATTCCCCACGAATTTGTAGCTTGAAGCTTGACTTTTAACACTCCCCCTCAAGCTTCAATTGTTCGTCCTCATCCAAGCTCCTTCATGTTGATGCATTGTTTGAATTTTAAAATCTTTATCCCATCCAAAGCCTTTGTAAACATGTAGGCAACTTGGTCCTTGGTACCAATATGATGTACTGAAACTTCCTAGGATATCACCTTTTCCCTTATGAAGTGATCGTGCACTTCAATATGCTTGGTTCTAGCATGATAGACAGGATTCGATGCTAGATGAATGCTACTCATGTTGTCACAAAAAATTGGATATGTGTCAACTTGTAAATTAAGCTCCATATATAACTTCTTAATCCACATTAGCTCACATGTGACTTGAGCCAAAGCTCGATACTCAGCCTCAGTGGAAGATAATGCCACCGTGGGTTGCTTCTTTGAAATCCATGAGATGATCTTGCTACCTAGCATGACTAGGTAACCACTTGTACTTCTTCTATCCTCCGTGGAACCAGCCCAATCCGCATCAGAATAAGCTTTGACCTGCATATCATCATCAAATGAATAGAACATCCTTTTATAGTGGCCTTGAGATATCTTAACATTCTTCTTGCAGCTTCCAAGTGTGTTGTCCTTGGACTATGCATAAATTGTGATAACACTCCAACTCCATATGCTATGTCTGGCCTAGTTATTGTGGCATAATTGAAAGAGCCTACAATAGATCGATACGAAGTTACATCTTCTAATGGCTCTCCATCAATGGAGCTTAGCTTTACATTAACTTCCATGGGAAAGAATAAGGATAACCCTCTTGTCTCTTTCATTCCATTCCCTAAAGGCCCTTCTCTGGTCATTGGTTGGATTCTCATCCAACCTAGGTCTTGGTTCACTTCCACTAATCAACCCCCAAAGGCCCTTGCCCATAAGATAGTTGGAGACCCTAAATCTCCATGGTTGATAGTTCCCTTTGTCTAGCTTTTCAATTTGAGTGTTGAAGTCTCCCATATCTAGTCTTTGATACTTGACCTAGCCCTTGGCTAATGCTCCAATGTGTGTAAAATGAAAATGAGGCTCTGAGGTTACCTCAATCCAAAGCTTTCCTTAGATGGACACCTTGT
>CM035414.1:49215115-49252615 GCA_020310875.1 Ceratopteris richardii | reverse complement strand
ATACGAATACATATACATATACGAATACATATACATATACGAATACATATACATATACGAATACATATACATATACGAATACATATACATATACGAATACATATACATATGCATATACATATACATATACATATACATATACATATACATATACATATACATATACATATACATATGCATAAAAATATACATATACATATACATATATATATGTATACATATACATATACATATACATATATATATACATATACATATACATATACATATACATTTACATATACGTATACATATATATATAAATATACATTACATATACATATACATATACAAATACATATTCATATACATATACATATACATATACAAATACATATACATATACATATACATATACATATACATATACATATACATATACATATACATATACATATACATATACATATACATATACATATACATATACATATACATATACATATACATATACATATACATATACATATACATATACATATACATATACATATACATATACATATACATATACATATACATATACATATACATATACATATACATATACATATACATATACATATACATATACATATACATATACATATACATATACATATACATATACATATACATATACATATACATATACATATACATATACATATACATATACATATACATATACATATACATATACATATACATATACATATACATATACATATACATATACATATACATATACATATACATATACATATACATATACATATACATATACATATACATATACATATACATATACATACACATATACATATACAAATACATATACATATACGAATTCATATACATATACGAATACATATACATATACGAATACATATACATATACATATACATATATGTTGGAGACCTCTTAATCTCCAAAGGTTTGATCTATACTGACTTAAGAACCCTTCTATGTCAGTTATAAACCAAACTTTACACAAATATTATTCTTCTTTACCAAAACTTCCATTAACACTTCTCTGAGTGAAGAAGTGTGTACTTCAGAAAGTCTGCTTCAGAAATCAACTTCATTACTTGCACATAACTTCAAATTTCTTCAAATAAATGATGCACAAGTATTCGCAATACCTTTGCGCAATCATACCAATTATTAGTTCTCCAAACTAATCATCACAAGTTTAATTTGATCCTTAAGATCAAAGATATGTCGTAACTGTCTTCCAGAGATAGTGCCTTCGACATAGTCAACTTCTTAAGTTGATTTCTCCCAGCACAAACCCCGTTTTGCTAAATGCTTTTAGCCATAGATTCCTCATCTCCTAACTTAGATTTTAAGTGCTCACTCATTAAAAACTTTACAGTATACACTGAGATCTAAGCAAAACACTGAGACGGAAAAATGCGCTACTCTGAGACTTCTGTTTTCACATTCTACATACAAATGTTCCTATTGCTCATTCTCACAGTAGGAAAGGAATTAGATCATGAGACTCTGAATATAGCTTCATTAGCTTCCTAATTAGATGTATACTAAAGGATTCTTGATCCACATGATCAGACTGAGAGCACTCAGAGAAAAACCCGTCGCTATTTTCTTGGAAAAAACTCTCTACACATCTCTAAGACATTTGTCATGTACAAATGACTCTCATTTACATTTCTTATCATCATTAACTTATATATATATGTTTTTTGACTTCTCTCACGTCTATGAAACTACTCCTTATCATCCTAAGAATTATATCTATACCCAGATTACAAGAGTTTCCATTTCTAATGTACATCTGTATACAAGCTTTGCTTCTGAAACCTCTTCATTCTCTCAAGTGTTTTCTTCCACTTCATTCTGACCATAAGCTTTCTCTAAGATCTTTATAATCACCAATTTGTGATTGATTTGTTCCAACAGCTCCCCCTCAATCACTAATTGTGATTATTCCACTCTTCTTCACTCCTGCCATCTCTTTGAATCTTTGTAGCTTAGGTCCATCTAAGCTTTTTGTCATCATATCTGCCACTTGTTCTTTTGTTGGAGTATACATCACTTCAATCTCTTTATCAAGTACCTTTTCGCTCAAGAAATGATACTGAATCTCTATATGCTTAGTCCTGGCATGAAAAACAGGGTTAGCTGCCAAATACAAAGAACTCATATTATCTCCAAAAATAATTGGAGTACTCTGATCAGTTTCAAAACTCTTCATCAAGGTCTTCAACCATATCACTTCTTTTGCAGCTTCTACCATTCCTTTATATTCAGCTTCTGTGGATGACAAAGCAACTGTGTGTTGCTTCTTTGAACACCAAGAAACTAATTTATCTCCAATATAACAGAGATACCCATGAGTAGACCTTCTATCATCTGAGTCACCTGCCCAATCTGCATCACTAAACACTTTGATTCTTGTGTCAGAAGTAAATCCATAATACAAACCTTCACTTAGGGTTCCTTTGATATATCTGAGTACCCTTTGAGCTGCAATCCAATGAGTCTTCTTTGGACAATGCATAAATTGTGACAACACACCTACTGCATATGATAGATCTGGCCTTGTCAAGGTAGCATAGATTAAACTACCTACCAAACTCTGATATTTCTTCATATCATTAAACTCTTCACCTCCATACCTGCTCAATTTATGATTTACCTCCAATGGTGTAGTTGAATTTTTGCAATCCTCCATGTTAAACTTAACTAGAAGATTCTTCAAATACCTCTCTTGTGAAACATATACTCCATGTTGAGTATATACAATCTGCATTCCTAGGAAATAAGATAAGTTTCCCAAATCACTTATCTTAAACTCCTTCTCTATTTGCCTTTTAAGTTCATTGATTCCTTGAGCATCTGTTCCTGTGACAATAATATCATCAACATAAATACACATGTAAATGTACCCATTTTCACTTGCCTTCACTAGCAGGCTACTATCTGCCTTTGATGCTTGAAATCCACATTCATTCAAGAACTTGACAAGTCTGTAATTCCAAGCTCTTGGGGCCTGCTTCAACCCATACAAAGCTCTCTTGAGCTTACACACATAATCTGATCCAATTGAATTCATGAAACCTTCTGGTTGCTCCATGTATACTTCATCTGCAATGTATCCATTTAGAAATGCATTTTTCACATCTAATTGTGATAACTTCCATCCTTTACAAGCAGCAATAGCAATCAATGTTCTAATTGTAGACATCTTAGCAACAGGACTAAAGGTTTCATCATAATCTGCCCCATAAGTTTGGGCATAACCTTTGACCACAAGTCTAGCCTTGTATCTAGACACCTTACCATCTGCAAACCTTTTTGTTTTATATACCCACTTACATCCAATGACTTTCTGATTCTTTGGTCTTGGTACTAATTCCCAAGTTTCATTTTCAAGTAGAGCATCATACTCTTCCTGCATTGCCTTCTCCCAATTCTGTTTACCTTTGGCTTCTTCATAAGTGATTGGATCTTCTTCTGTCTTCACAATGTAAGCATAATCTTTTGTTGTTAAAAAAGATGTATCATAACTATACCTTATAGGTTCTTTCCTTTCCCTTGAAGATCTTCTGATCTCTGCACTTCTTGAAGTTTCAGCCTCATTTGATTCTGGATCAAATCTTGGCTCATCTTCTACATGATCCTGCAATCTACTTTTAGAGTCAACATCATCAATACTTTTACTTTTGCCTTCCCTTTTCTTTGTATCTCTTCAAAACCTGCATAATCATTTGTTGATCCTGTATACCATGTATTTTTCTCATCAAATGTAACATCTTTGGTAACAAGAAATTGCTTTGTGGATGGACTCCACAACCTGTAACCCATCTGTCTATCATCATAACCAATAAACACATACTTCTCTGCTTTGGGTTCTAGCTTATGTCTCAATTGTGAAGGAACATAAGCATATGCTACACATCCAAATACCTTACAATGATCAAGAGTAGGTTTCTTACCCCACCATGCTTCATAAGGAGTTCCTCCATCCAAAGCTTTACAAGGTAACCTATTCACAAGGTATGTTGCAGTATTAATAGCTTCTGCCCATAAGTAATTTGGACAATTCTTTTCCTTCATCATTGCTCTTGCAAATTCTACAAGAGTCCTATTTCTCCTTTCTACTACTCCATTCTGTTGAGGGGAGTACCTGCAAGTTACTTCTCTTCTTATACCTGCATTCCACAAATAATCATCAAATTCTTTAGAGAAATACTCTCCCCCTCCATCTGACCTTAACCTCTTAAGCTTTTGCCCTGTGATCCTTTCTGCATAAGCATGATAATGTTTGAATGTCTTGAAGACTTCTGATTTATCCTTGATTACATATAAAGTAATCCATCTGGTTGCATCATCAACAAACAACACATAATATCTGGATCCATTTATGCTATAGTCCCTTGAGGGACCCCATACATCTGTATGAACCAATTCAAGCATATTTGAATGCTTGTACCCTGATTTGTTGTAAGGACCTTTGTGTGCTTTACCTAATTGACAAGCTTCACACTTGTACACCATATGTTGCCCTTCAACATTTGGCAATCCAAGCACCACCTGATTCTTCGACATTTCTTTATAGCTCTCTCATTGAAATGACCTAGCCTTTTATGCCATAGGTCTAATTCAGACATCTTTTGGCTTCCATAAGTAAATAATGCATGTCTCACATTACCTTGGACTTTGAGAGTAAACAATCTTCCTTCCTTTTTTCCTGTAATTATGTTTTTATATCCCTGATTTGGATCTTGCACATAAACACCATCATTTGTGAATCTTAATTCATATCCTTTCTCCACAATTTGCCCTACACTTATCAAATTTTTAGGAATAGTAGGAACATAAAGTACCTTGCTCAAAATTGTACTTCCACTCTTTGTCTTCATTGATCCAATGCTCTCCACTTTGTGTTTGGTATTGTCACCTGTTTGAACTGTATGTCCATTCACCTTTGCTTCCATGTCAGTCATCAAGGATAGATTCCCACTCAGATGGTTGCTACATCCTGAGTCAATATAAAACACTCTTTGATCTTCTCCCACTGATTCATGAGTTGCATTCAAGATAAGAGTCATGTCATCCTTCTGATCTGATGCATAGTTATAATAAGTGTTGTTGTAGGACTGAGATTGGAAGTTTCTTCCACCTCCTCTAGCATATGATGTCCTACCACCTCTTCCTCTGAAGTTGCCTCTTTGGTTTCTGCCTACTCTACCTCTTTGATTAAAATTCTGATTATTGCTTCCACCATTTTGATTGTTATACCAACAATCATTTTCCAAATGATTTGTTCTGCCACAAATCCAACAAGCTTTAGCATTATCCTTGTTCTTACCTCCTCTTCCTTTACCTCTGAAATTCATCTTTCCTTTTGTAAAGTTAGCTTGACTTGAAGTCCCTTCATCATCAGTTGACTGCTTTCCCTTGCCATTCTTTTTCTTGTCCTTGGAATACATGGCTTGACTTGCACTTCTATCATTGTCTCCTTTAATGTCCTGCTCAAAAGTTAGCATGTGTCCTAGCAATTGATTAAGATCAGGAGTAAAGTGATCAAGTGACAACTCTATGGATAATATGAAAGGCTTCCACTTCTCATCTCCTCTCAGACCTGTAAGTATTTGTCTTACCAACTTATCCTCTTCAATGTCTTCATCCACTGCTCCCAAGCTATCTGCAATATCCTTCATCCTTGCCACATAATCAGAAATTGATTGTGAGCTCTTCTTCTTGAAAGTTGTGAACTCATCCCATAGTGAGGACTTCCTTGACTTGGTTGTATTTTGGAATTGCTCTTCCAAAGCATTCCAAACATCTGTTGCATTTTCCAGTCCTCTAATGTGAGGTAGAAGATAATCACTTACAGCCATGTAAATGATACTCCTTGCTTGAGCATCCTTTCTCATCCAAGTCTTCAAAATTGCAAGCTCTTCCCTAGTTGGAATACTAGGATCTGCAAATTCAGGCTTTTCTTCATCTCCTGTAATGAATGCCATCAAATCTTTACTCATGAGGTGTGCCTCCATCCTCATGGACCAAGCTGGATAGTTCTCCCTATCTAGCTTATCAATCTCCAAGCTTTCTCCCATCCTTGACCTTCTGTATCTGCAATTACTATGGTTTATGAGGATATAGTGTACCTTTGATATGAAGCTTTGATCCTTCTTGATTTCTTTCGAACTCGTGCTTTGAACTTCTACAGGTTATCTTCAATAATTTATCCTTATCCTCCTTTGATTAGGAAGAACTTCAATATCTGCACCAATCGGAACTTCAATTGTCTTTTCTTCTCTTGTATTGCACCTTTGGCTCTGATACCACTGTTGGAGACCTCTTAATCTCCAAAGGTTTGATCTATACTGACTTAAGAACACTTCTATGTCAGTTATAAACCAAACTTTACACAAATATTATTCTTCTTTACCAAAACTTCCATTAACACTTCTCTGAGTGAAGAAGTGTCTACTTCAGAAAGTCTGCTTCAGAAATCAACTTCATTACCTGCACATAACTTCAAATTTCTTCAAATAAATGATGCACAAGTATTCGCAATACCTTTGCGCAATCATACCAATTATTAGTTCTCCAAACTAATCATCAAAAGTTTAATTTGATCCTTAAGATCAAAGATATGTCATAACTGTCTTCCAGAGATAGCGCCTTCGACATAGTCAACTTCTTAAGTTGATTTCTCCCAGCACAAACCCCGTTTTGCTAAATGCTTTTAGCCATAGATTCCTCATCTCCTAACTTAGATTTTAAGTGCTCACTCATTAAAAACTTTACAGTATACACTGAGATCTAAGCAAAACACTGAGACGGAAAAATGCGCTACTCTGAGACTTCTGTTTTCACATTCTACATACAAATGTTCCTATTGATCATTCTCACAGTAGGAAAGGAATCAGATCATGAAACTCTGAACATAGCTTCATTAGCTTCCTAATTAGATGTGTACTAAAGGATTCTTGATCCACATGATCAGACTGAGAGCACTCAGAGAAAAACCCGTCGCTATTTTCTGGGAAAAAACTCTCTACACATCTCTAAGACATTTGTCATGTACAAATGACTCTCACTTACATTTCTTATCATCATTAACTTATATATATATGTTTTTTGACTTCTCTCACGTCTATGACACTACTCCTTATCATCCTAAGAATTATATCTATACCTAGATTACAAGAGTTTCCATTTCTAATGTACATCTGTATACAAGCTTTGCTCCTGAAACCTCTTCATTCTCTCAAGTGTTTTCTTCCACTTCATTCTGACCATAAGCTTTCTCTAAGATCTTTATAATCACCAATTTGTGATTGATTTGTTCCAACAATATACATATACATATACACAAAAATATACATATAGATATACATATCCATATACATATTGTAAGATGCCACATTGATTTTCCACCCGGGAAAAAAAACGAAAAAAAAAGATGTGTAGGTAATAATGAAATTTTGTTTAGGATATTCTGATCATGTGTGCAAAATTTTGTAGCAATAAGTTTTTACATATTCTCTCTAGAAAGTTGTCGCATGAAATTTGTATGTTAATTTCGAGCATGAAGATGAAGGAATCTAAAAAAGTGTTGTATGAGAGAAAGGTAGAGTACTCTTAGTAGAAAAACTTTACCTGATTGAATTTTTTGTAGTTCCTATGTTTTATGTCTCATTTGGTTCCATGAAGATAGGTTAATGAGGAGATTTTTCATGTTTTTTCATCTCTCTAGAATTTTCGATTTTGTAGGGCCCAAAAGTGATATCTGGAAGCAGATTTGGACCTGAGGCATCTCTAACATTATTGTACAGATTTAAGAACTGAATATTTTTGTCTCTCACAAGCTCAAGCTAATTCCTCATTGTTTTTGAGTTACAGGGTATATGGGTTATTTTTGGGTGATTGACGTGTGTGTGAGTGCGTTGCAGGGATCACCTCTATTTTTGCAGGTACGATTCTTGATGGCGGACATGAAAAGTAGATGCATGGGTGGTCTGGAAGTCTTGCATGAGACATGCGAAAAGTCGCTATCTTGGAGCATGTAGATTCTAAAAGTGCAGGTCTAGGAAGGCGTGATGGGTCGTGCGCTGGAGAAAGGCGGAGATCCCAAAAAAGACGAAGGCTGAGAGATAGAAAGGGATGATGGTCGTACTGTCATTACGATCGTTTTTCGGCTTTTGGAATTGTGATTGAGATTAAGATTGAGATTGAGATTGAGAGTGAGATTGAGATTGTGATTGTGATTGAGATTGGGATTGAGATTGTGGTTGTGATTGAGATTGGGATTGAGATCTGCTCAGGGGTGGTCGGGTGGATGAGGCTTCACATTGAAGCAATCTGATAGATTTTGTAAAGGAGATCAGAACTACTTGTAAATCTGCACAGATAATAAAATTCTCTGTCTTCTTGTTCAGCGTATACTCTGTTTTCCTTCTTTATATCTTGTGGTGTCGAAACCTATTATTCGGTGTGAGATTGTGATTCAAGTTTAGGAGACTTGTTACAAGTGGTATCAGAGCAGAGTTGGATTCCGGGACAAGATGCAGCTTTGAAGAAGAAGATAGAAGAACAAGAGGAGCTTATCCGTAGATTGAATGCAGAATTACATAAAGAAAGATCCAACAAATAGAAAGAGGCTACTGCAAATGCTTTCATGGACCTCAATGCTGAAGGTGGTAACGGTGCGGGCACATCAAACGCACGTAGAGCTAGACGGCAACGTGAACCTGAAGAGGACGATGATGCAGGTGAATATGCACTCAAGCAAGTGTTCAAAAGAGCAAAATTAAATGAATTTGATGGTGAGAAGAAAACTGGAGAGGATCTTGAAGCATGGATTGAGGAACTTGAAGATTTCTTTGACCTGCGCGTATTTAGTGAGGAATCAAAAGCAAAGGTGGCAATTCTGCATCTACGAGGAGTCGCAAAACTATGGTGGAAATCTTACATACAGACAAGAACACGTGAAGGTCCGATCCTCTGGAAAGAATTTCGAGAGCAAGCAGAGAATCGTTATTGTTCTCCACATTATCGGATGGAAAAGAAAATGGAATTCTACTCTTTCAAGCAGCATGAGGATGATAGATATAACTTGTCTGTTGAAGAATATAAGGAGAAATTTTTTTGTTTACATAAATATGCACTAGAAGTTTCTGGAGATGCGCTGAAAAGCAAGTTTATTGAGGGTTTGCGGGAAGAGCTTCGCTATCAAGTAAAGGGGTCCGGATGTGTAGATTTTCTTGATGCCGTTGCAAAAGCAGAAAACTTTGAGATGATGGAGAAGTTTACCACGAAAAAGGCATTCGAATCAAGGTTTATCTCAACAAGACATCGACCCCCAAGACCTATTTCATTAAATCAAGATGGACAGAGATCGACTAACTCTATTAACGGTCAAGGAGGAAAACCAAAGCCGAAGAAAACGGATACACCTAAGAAGCAAGAAGTTGTGCACTGGCAACGTGATTCTGATTTCTTGGAGCGGGCTAAGAGGCTGGAACTTTGTTTTGGATGTGGAGAACAAGGACATCGCACTTTTGAATGTCCAAACAAGGCCATCAACCGTTCTATGCACGCAAAGATAGCTCATCTACAAGAAGAAAAAATGACAATTGAGGAAGCGGATGATCAAGGTAAGTGTTCTAGCCCTAGACTTCAATGCATGAAAACATCTTCTCATTCAAGGGCATCGGTGATTAGGATTATGGGGGAGATATCCTCACGTAAGGTTAGTTTCTTGATTGATTCGGGTAGTACAAATTGTTTCCTTTCACTTAAGATGGTAGAAGCTTTAGGGTTGCATATTGAGATGCAGACTAAAAGACCTGTACAGATGGCTAATGGTAGGATACACTATACTCGAGGCTGTATTGAGAATCTTGATTTTATGTTAGGAGAACATAAGTTTTTGGGTACCTTCCATGTAATTGAAATGAGAGAATGTGATGTAATCATCAGAATGGACTGGTTAGTTCATAACAGCGTCGTGATTGATTGTGAAAGCGAGATCCTTACTTTGAAAATAGAAGGGAAGGAACATCGTCTTGTAGGCAAGTGTAATTCAAGTTTTTCTCCTATTTCTGCAATAAAGTTGATTAGGGGTATTTGACAGGGTTGTGAGACATATTTGGTTTATGTGCATGACCTTCAGGAGAAGAAGAAAGAAGAGGAAATACCGGAATATGTTAAAAAGCTTTTAGATGAGTACGCAGATGTATTTCCTGATGATCTACCGGGCATGCCTCCTCCTAGGAAAATTGATCATGCTATAGACCTTTATCCAGGAAGTGAGCCTTATTCTAGAGCACCTTATAGGTTCAATATTGATGAATTGAAAGAGTTGAAGCTCCAATTGGATGATCTATTGAAGAAGGAGTTGATAAGACCTAGTGTTTCACCTTGGGGAGCACCTGTTTAATTTCAGAAAAAGAAAGATGGTTCATACAGACTTTGTATTGACTATAGGGGATTGAACAAGAAAACCATTAAGAACAAGTATCCACTAACACAAATAGATGAACTGCGGAGTCAATTGAGTGGTGCCACAGTATTCACTAAAATTGACTTAAGATCGGGATATCATCAAATTAGAGTAAAGTCTGAGGACATACCCAAAATCGCTTTTAGAACACGATATGGTCACTATGAGTTCACAGTTTTGCCTTTTGGATTGACAAATGCTCCTGCAACATTTATGTGTTTGATGAATAATGTGTTTCATGAATATCTCGATGAATTTATATTAGTTTTTCTTGACGATATTTTTGTGTATTCTAAGGATGATGATGAACATGCATTGCATCTCAGGAAGACTTTACAAAAACTAAGAGAGCATAAACTATATGGTAAGATGAGTAAATGTTTTTTTGCAGGGAGTATACGTATACGTATACGTATACGTATACGTATATGTATACATATACATATACATATACCTATACATAAACATATACCTATACATATACCTATACATATACATATACCTATACATATACATATACATATACATATACATATACATATACATATACATATATACATATACATATACATATACATATACATGTTGGTGCAGACCAATCACCAATTGAAGTTTTGAAAGATAAAGGATGGAGATAAGATCAATTCTTGAAGCTTAGAAGATGGTTACATTCACAAGTTGAAAGAAATGTACACATATGTACATTAGTTAAGACATAGGTCACTTATACTTATGTTTAGTCATAAGTCTGTACATATTTGCCTATAAATACTATGGAAAAATGTCGGGATGTATAGAGAAGACGAGGGGAGACTATGTGAGAGCATAGGAATAGAGAAATGAGATGTTGTAAGTGTCATTAGACACATGAAAAGTTAGTTGAAGTCTCTCTCTCATTCAGTTGTAGTCTTCTTCAGAAATGACAGAATTTTTGCGCCCGAAGTTTCTGTGTTTTCTCCTTTTGTGGTAGATCTTTTGTGGAATGCTTTTGTACAAGTCTAAGTCTAGAGTTGATCGACTACTGTACAAAGTTTTAGATTCTAATTGTGATTAGACTGAGAGAATTATGAATAGGAACATTTGTATGTGTAAAGGTCTGAGTACCTTCTGAAACAGGCGCAGATTTCGAGTTCAGAGAAATGGACAGTGCTCAGTGCAGAGTGTAAAGTTTTACACAAATGATAGCTCAAAATCTAAGTTGAGAGATAAGCTGTTTACAACTAAAAGCATTTGAACAAACGGGTTTGACATTGAGAGAACTATAGCTAAGAAGTTACAGGTGTCAAAGTCACTACTGCAGAGAAGCAGTTTCGCACATAGGTAAAGTGTTTGAGTCATTTCTCAAAGTATACTCAACTATTTGAGGATATTTAAGTTGGAGAAGGTGCGCAACCTATAGGCGACACATCCTACAAAGTTTTATCAAAAACTTTACACGAATGGTTAGTCAATCAGAGATTAATCTGTAGCAGACTTTTCTGAGAATTTGATTTTTTCCAGAATAATCAATTTCTTGATAAGTTAGTGATTGTTCTCTAAATTAAGAGGAGTCTAGACTTATTCTTGATATAGAAGTGCTCTAATTTCAAGAATAGGTTGTTCTTTTGGAGATTAACACTCTCCATCAGTGGTATCAGGGCAAGAAGTATAAAAATTGAGGAAAGGGAGACTCCGACTGCTGCAGACATACAAACTTTACATATTGAAGGATCAAAAGGATAAAGATTGAAGAAAGCTTGAAGGAAGACACATTGAAGTTGTCAAAAGGATCAGAAGGAGTAATATTCGAAGCCAAGGTACATTTATTTCTCATAAAGCTTAAAGATCTGTTGGTACAGGTGAAGAAAGGATGGGAGATTCTCTTCAGATAGAGAAATTGGATAGAGAGAACTATCCTGCATGGTCAATGAGAATGGAAGCTCATCTAATGAGCAAAGATTTGATAGCTTACATTACAGGAGAAGAAGAAAAGCCACAGTTCAGAGACTCTAGTGTTCCAACTAGAGAGGAGTTGTCAGATTTGAAAAATTGGATGAAAAGAGATGCTCAAGCTAGGAGTATTATCTATATGGCAGTCAATGACTACTTGCTACCTCACATTAGAGGTCTTGAAAGTGCAAGTGAAATATGGAATGCTTTGGAGGAGCATTTCCAAAACACTACAAAGTCAAGAAAGGCATCCTTATGGGTAGAGTTTACTACTTTCAAGAAGAAGGCTTCACAATCAATATCTGATTATGTGACAAAGATGAAGGACATTGCAGATGCATTAAGAGCAGTGGATGAAGACATTGAAGAAGATAAATTGGTAAGGCAAATTCTCACAGGACTAAGAGGTGATGAGAAGTGGAAGCCTTTTATTTTGTCTACAGAGCTTTCATTGGATCATTTCACTCCTGATTTGAATCAATTGTTAGGACATATGCTAACTTTTGAAAATGATATCAAAGGAGATGTTGACAAGAGTGCAGGTCATGCAATGTACTCTAAAGACAAGAAGAAAGCTAACAAAGGAAAGCAACAAGCAAATGAAGAAGAAGGCACAACTAGTCAAGCCAACTTCCTAAGAGGAAGAGGAGGTGGCAAAGGTAGAGGAAGAGGCAGGAGTAACAAAGATGGAGCCAAAGCTTGCTGGATTTGTGGTAAGACAAATCATTTAGCTTATGATTGTTGGCATAACACTCAGAGTAATGGTGGATATAATCAGAACTATAATTCACGAGGAAGAGGTGGCAGAAATCAAAGAGGTAATTTCAGAGGTAGAGGTAGTAGGGGTTACTTTGGAAGAAATGCAGGTAGAGGATTCCAAAGTCAACAATATAAAAATACCTACTACAATTATGCTTCAGATCAGAAGGAAGATTCAACATTAATAATGAATGCAACTTGTGAAAGGCAGAGTGAAGATCAAAGAGTCTTCTACATTGACTCAGGGTGTAGCAATCACCTGAGTGGTAACATAACCTTGATGACTGATTTGGAGAATAAGGTATCTAATCATGTTGTTCAAACAGGTGACAATACAAAGCACAATGTGAAGTCAATTGGATCAGTGAAGGCCAAGGATGGTAGCACCTTATTGAGTAAGGTCTTGTATGTTCCTACAATTCCTAAGAATCAGATAAGTGTAGGACAAATTGTGGAAAAAGGTTATGAAGTGAGGTTCACTAATGAAGGAGTGTTTGTGGAAGACCCTAGCAATGGGTATAAACAAATTGTTTCAGGGAAGAAAGAAGGAAGATTGTTCACATTGAAGATTCAAGGTAATGTTGGTCATGCCTTGTTCACTTATGGAGGACATAAGATCTCTGAGTTAGATCTTTGGCACAAGAGGCTTGGACATTTCAATGAAAGAGGTATTAAAGATATGATTAATAATGGTTCAGTGCATGGATTGCCTAATGTTGCAGGTCAACATATGACATACAGATGTGAGGCATTTCAATTAGGTAAGGCTCATAAGCAACCCTATTCTAAGCATGGGTTTATGTATTCAGAGAAACTTGAGTTGGTACACACAGATGTGTGGGGACCATCAAAGGATTTCAGTATCAATGGGTCAAGGTATTATGTGATTTATGTTGATGATGCTACCAGATGGATCACTATCTATGTGATCAAAGATAAGTCAGAGGTATTCAATACATTCAAACATTATCATGTGTATGCAGAGAGAATTATAGGACATAAATTGAAGAGACTAAGGTCTAATGGAGGGGGGAGTATTTCTCTAATGAGTTGAGTGATTACTTGTGGAATGCAGGTATAAAAAGGGAGGTTACTTGCAGGTACTCTCCTCAACAGAATGGTGTAGCAGAAAGGAGGAATAGGACTCTTGTTGAGTTTGCAAGATCCATGATGAAGGAGAAAAATTGCCCAAATTATTTGTGGGCTGAGGCTGTAAATATAGCTACTTATTTGGTCAATAGGCTACCACGTAAAGCCTTGCAGGGTATGACACCATATGAGGCATGGTGGGGTAAGAGACCTACATTAGACCATTGCAAAGTATTTGGATGTTTGGCCTATGCATATGTGCCATCACAATTAAGGCACAAATTAGAACCTAAGCTGAAAAATATGTGTTTATTGGTTATGATGATAAGCAGATGGGATACAGGTTGTGGAATCCATCCACAAAACATTTTCTTGTATCAAAAGATGTTACATTTGATGAGCAAGGTACTTGGTATGCAGGTACTATCAATATTAATACAGATGATGAAGAAATTGTGAGTCAAAGGAAAGGTAAATCAAAGGTTCAGATATTTGATGAACAAGAGAATAATGAAGTGCAGGTTGAAGTTGAAGAGATACCAAGATTTGATCCTGAATGTGAAGAACCAGAAACCTCAAGAAGTGGAGAACTCAGGAGGTCTACAAGGCACAAATGGCAACCTACAAGGTATAGCTATGATACTTCATTCTTGACTACTAAGGATTATGCATACATGATTAAAGCAGATGAAGACCCTTCTACATATGAAGAGGCAAAAGGTAAACAAATTTTGGAAAAAGCTATGCAGGAAGAATATGATGCATTGATGGAAAATCAAACATGGGATTTGGTTCCAAAACCAAATAGCCAGAAGATCATTGGATGTAAGTGGGTTTATAAGACAAAGAGATTTGCAGATGGAAGTGTGTCTAGGTACAAAGCTAGACTTGTTGTGAAAGGGTTTGCTCAAACATATGGTATTGACTATGATGAGACTTATAGTCTTGTGGCAAAGATGACAACCATCAGAACACTCATAGCAATTGCTCCATGTAAAGGTTGGAAATTGTGTCAATTAGATGTGAAGAATGCTTTTTTGAATGGTTACATTTTAGATGATGTTTTCATGGAGCAACCTCAAGGATTCAGAGATGGAAGATATCTAGATCATGTGTGTAAGCTCAAGAGAGCTTTATATGGCTTGAAGCAGGCCCCAAGGGCATTGAACTATAGGCTTGTAAAGTTCTTAAAGGAACTTGGATTTCAAGTATCTAAGGCAGATAGTAGCTTGCTTGTTAAAGCAAGTGATGATGGGTTCATTTACATGTGCATATATGTTGATGATATAATTCTTACAGGTACAGATGAGAAAGGCATTCAAAGCCTAAAGAAGCAAATGGAGAAAGAATTCAAAATCAGTGATTTGGGAGATTTATCATACTTCTTGGGCATGGAGATTTCATACACTAAACATGGAGTGTATGTGACTCAAGAAAGGTATTTGAAGAATTTTTTAACCAAGTTTAAAATGAATAATTGCAGAGTAGCACCTACTCCAATGGAGGTGAATCACAAATCGAGCAGATTTGAAGGTGAAGAGTTCAAGGACATGAAACAATATCAGAGTTTGGTTGGTAGTCTTATCTATGCTACATTAACTAGGCTTGATTTATCATATGCAGTTGGGGTGTTGTCTCA
Organism: Ceratopteris richardii; assembly: GCA_020310875.1. Taxonomy (NCBI): domain Eukaryota; kingdom Viridiplantae; phylum Streptophyta; class Polypodiopsida; order Polypodiales; family Pteridaceae; genus Ceratopteris; species Ceratopteris richardii. The sequence continues at coordinate 49,236,691 of CM035414.1, read as the reverse complement.
ATTCATGCATTGTCCTAGGAAAGAACATTGGATTGCAGGTCAAAGAGTTTTGAGGTACATTAAGTGTACACTCAAAGAGGGTTTGTATTATGGTTTTATATCAGATACAAATATCAAAATATATAGTGATGCAGATTGGGCAGGTAATCCAGATGATAGAAGGTCAACCTATGGGTACATGTGTTATGTGGGAGATAAGTTAATCTCTTGGTGCTCAAAGAAGCAACATACAGTTGCTTTGTCATCTACAGAAGCAGAGTACAAAGGCATGGTTGAAGCTGCAAAGGAAGTGATATGGCTTAAGACTCTCATGAAGATTTTTGACACTATACAGAGCATACCTATCATTTATGGAGATAACATGAGTTCATTATATCTAGCTGCTAATCCTGTTTTTCATGCCAGGACCAAACACATTGAGATACAGTATCACTTTCTAAGAGAGAAGGTGATGGATAAAGAGATTGAAGCTATACATACTTCAACAAAAGATCAGATAGCTGATATGCTTACAAAGAGCTTGGATGGACCAAAGTTACAGAAGTTTAAAGACATGGCAGGCATAAAGAAGATAAGAGAAACCTCAATTGATGATTGAGGGGGGAGCTGTTGGTGCAGACCAATCACCAATTGAAGTTTTGAAAGATAAAGGATGGAGATAAGATCAATTCTTGAAGCTTAGAAGATGGTTACATTCACAGGTTGAAAGAAATGTACACATATGTACATTAGTTAAGACATAGGTCACTTATACTGATGTTTAGTCATACGTCTGTACATATTTGCCTATAAATACTATGGAAAAATGTCGGGATGTATAGAGAAGACGAGGAGAGACTATGTGAAAGCATAGGAATAGAGAAATGAGATGTTGTAAGTGTCATTAGACACATGAAAAGTTAGTTGAAGTCTCTCTCTCATTCAGTTGTAGTCTTCTTCAGAAATGACAGAATTTTTGCACCCGAAGTTTCTGTGTTTTCTCCTTTTGTGGTAGATCTTTTGTGGAATGCTTTTGTACAAGTCTAAGTCTAGAGTTGATTGACTACTCTACAAAGTTTTAGATTCCAATTGTGATTAGACTGAGAGAATTATGAATAGGAACATTTGTATGTGTAAAGGTCTGAGTACCTTCTGAAACAGGCGCAGATTTCGAGTTCAGAGAAATGGACAGTGCTCAGTGCAGAGTGTAAAGTTTTACACAAATGATAGCTCAAAATCTAAGTTGAGAGATAAGCTGTCTACAGCTAAAAGCATTTGAACAAACGGGTTCGACATTGAGAGAACTATAGCTAAGAAGTTACAGGTGTCAAAGTCGCTACTGCAGAGAAGCAGTTTCACACATAGGTAAAGTGTTTGAGTCATTTCTCAAAGTATACTCAACTATTTGAGGAGATTTAAGTTGGAGAAGGTGCGCAACCTTAAGGCGACACATACTACAAAGTTTTATCAAAAACTTTACACGAATGGTTAGTCAATCAGAGATTAATCTGCAGCAGACTTTTCTGAGAATTTGATTTTTTCCAGAATAATCAATTTCTTGATAAGTTAGTGATTGTTCTCTAAATTAAGAGGAGTCTACTCTTATTCTTGATATAGAAGTGCTCTAATTTCAAGAATAGGTTGTTCTTTTGGAGATTAACACTCTCCATCAATACATATACATATACATATCCATATACATATCCATATACATATACATATCCATATACATATAAATATCCATATACATATATATATATATACATATACATATACATATACATGTACATATACATATACATATACATATACATATACATATACATATACATATACATATACATATACATATACATATACATATACATATACATATACATATACATATACATATACATATACATATACATACATATACATATACATATACATATACATATACATATACATATACATATACATATACATATACATATACATATACATATACATATACATATACATATACATATACATATACATATACATATACATATACATATACATATACATATACGAATACATATACATACACGAATACATATACATATACGAATACATATACATACACGAATACATATAGATATACGAATACATATAGATATACGAATACATATAGATATACGAATACATATACATATACGAATACATATACATATACGAATACATATACATATACGAATACATATACATATATGAATACCGATACATATACGAATACATATACATATACGAATACATATACATATACGAATACATATACATATACCAATACATATACATATACCAATACATATACATATACGAATACATATATATATACATATACATAAAAATATACATATACATATACATATACATATACATATACATATACATATACATATACCTATACATATATATATATATATATATATATATATATATATATATATATATATATATATATATATATATATATATATATATATATATATATACATATACATATACATATACATTTACATATACGTATACATATATATACACATATATATATATACATATACATTTACATATACATATACATATACATATACATATACATATACATATACATATACATATTGATGGGGGAAGTATCTCAACCCCTAAGCAACGATGAAGCGTGAATGACCTCCACAGGTATCCTTCTTTGACCTCTGCACACCAAAAGTGCTCTTAATCCAAGCTTATACAGAGAACTCCAGTGAGCTTTTGTAGACCTGTAGTAGACACCAAGATCTTTCCAACAAAACAAATTTTACTTCAAATGGATGCTTACAGAAAGAGAAACAATGTCTACAACATGAGCTAGTTGAAGGCTCACAACTGCTAGTCAAGTAGAGACCTCACTTCACTCCAGCAAGCTTTTCTCAAAGATTATATAGAGAATGAATCTCAAACTTGAATCAACGTTAGAGCACTCTAATAGCTACCCAATGACACCAAAATCATAGCAAATGGATACATAGAGAAGGAGAACCAGCCCTTACAACAGAGAGTAAAATATTTCCAACAGAGCCTACACACAGAGAGAGATATCAATCACACAACTTAACTAAAATGAATGTTGCTTCCAGATTATGCAGAGAATGCTCCAGAGAATTTGTGAGCATAAAATACACTCTAATAGCTATCGAATAAGACAAGAATTACATCAAATGGATACAATATGAGGGAGAACCAATACTAACAACTCAGGGGTAGAGAGTTGCAACACTGCCTGCGCACACACATAGATATGCCTACTAAAAGAAAACAAACAAGCAAGCAAGGGGTTAGCTTAAGCAAGGGTCTTGCTTATCACAACTCCAGCACTTAGTGCTCACTTTACATGAGCTAAAACCCCAAGAAGATGGCCCAAAAGAAGTTGGGATACATGCTCCTTTTATAGTGAGAAGTGTGCCCCTAAAATCTAGGAACTACCTTTCCAAATCAGCCTCCTAACTTGGAGGATTTAGTTGAGATGAATTGGGGAGTGTCTGAGTGACTTTTCTTGATGGAATCTCGTGGCTTTTGGCTTCCTTTGATTGCTCCACATGTGAATAAAAGATTCCCCACGAATTTTTAGCTTGAAGCTTGACTTTTAACACTCCCCCTCAAGCTTCAATTCTTCATCCTCATCCAAGCTCCTTCATGTTGATGCCTTGCTTGAATTTTGAAATCTTCATTCCATCCAAAGCCTTTGTAAACATGTCGGCAACTTGGTCCTTGGTACCAATATGATGTACTGAAACTTCCTTTGATATCACCTTTTCCCTTATGAAGTGATAGTGCACTTCAATATGCTTGGTTCTAGCATGATAGACATGATTCGATGCTAGATGAATGCTACTCATATTATCACAAAAAATTGGATATGTGTCAACCTGCAAATTAAGCTCCATAAATAACTTCTTAATCCACATTAGCTCACATGTGACTTGAGCCAAAGCTCTAAACTCAGCCTCGGTGGAAGATAATGCCACCGTGGGTTGCTTCTTTGAAATCCATGAGATGATCTTGCTACCTAGCATGACTAGGTAACCACTTGTACTTCTTCTATCCTCCTTGGAACCAGGCCAATCCGCATCAGAATAAGCTTTGACCTGCATATCATCATCAAATGAATAGAACAATCCTTCATTTATAATGGCCTTGAGATATCGTAACATTCTTCTTGCAGCTTGCAAGTGTGTAGTCCTTGGACTATGCATAAATTGTGATAACACTCCAAGTCCATATGCTATGTCAGGCCTAGTTATTGTGGCATAATTGAAAGAGCCTACAATAGAGCGATAAAAAGTTACATCCTCTAATGGCTCTCCATCAATGGAGCTTAGCTTTACATTAACTTCCATGGGATTTGAAATAGGCTTGCAATGTAGCATCCCAAACCTCTCAAGTAGGTCTAGAATATACTTCCTTTGTATGAGCATAATACCTTCTTCTTTGTATACAACTTCAATGCCAAGAAAATACCTAATATCTCCAAGATCAGATATCCTAAACTCCTTTCCAAGCTTTTTCCTTGATCTCCTCAATGCCCTTTGTACCATTACCTGTAATGATAAGATCATCTACATACACACACATGTAGACTACAAGTTCTCCTCTTTGTTTGATGAAGAGAGATGGATCCACCTTGCATTGATTGTAACCACATTTGATCAAATAGTCCACCAATCTTTGGTTCCAAGCCCTTGGAGCTTGCTTTAGGCCATAAAGTGCCTTCTTCAACCTACAAACATGATGTGGAAACTCTTTATGAACAAAACCTAGTCGTTGCTCCATGTATACCTCTTCTTCCAAGTCTCCATTGAGAAAGGCATTCTTGATATCCAATTGGAAAAGCTTCCATCCTTTGCTAGCAGCCATTGCAATGAGTTTCCTAATGGTGCTCATCTTTGCCACGGGGCTGAATGTCTGTTCAAAGTCCACTCCATAGGTTTGTGCAAAACCCTTGGCCACCAATCTTGCTTTGAACCTAGAAATAGATCCATCTGAGTTCCTCTTTACTTTATACACCCACTTATTACCTATCACCTTCATGTTCTCCTTCTTGGGCACTAGAGTCCATGTTTGATTTTCATCAAGTGCGTCGATCTCTTCTTGCATTGCCTCTTTCCATTCAGTGTACCTGCTTGCATCTTCATAGCAATCGGGCTCATGATCTTCTACTACTTTGTTCATATATGCATAATGTGTTGCCATGTATGAATCATAAGTAAACCTTTGAGTTGGATACTTAACTCTAGAAGACTTCCTTTCTTCACCTTTTGGAGGAATAAACCTCCTTTGCCTTGGGAACTTGATCTCTTTCTTTGACGTGGCTTCATTCTCCATCATATGTCCTTCATCATCTTCAACTTCATTACCTTCTTCATCCAACTCCACCAATGTTGCTTTGCCTTTGTTGATTGATTGTGCTTCATAGCTTGATGAAGATCTCCCCCTCCATGGTGAGTTCATGCTTGAACTATCTTCATTGATGGAACACCTTGGGCCACTTAGCTCTAGGTCGATTTGTTCTTCATCATGTCCATGCTTTTCTTCTTCATAGTCCTGCATACAATCATACTTCTTATACCAAGGGAGTAGCTCATCAAATGATACTGATATCCTCAAGTCCTTTGTGTTTGGGTTGAAGCACCTGTAACCTTTATGATCATTTGAATATCCTAGAAACACACACTTTTCTATCTTTGGTTGTAGCTTGTGCCTCAATTCACTTGGCACATGTACATAACAAGTACATCCAAATATCTTCAAGTGGGAAAGATCAAGTTTCTTACCATAATAGGCTTGATATGGTGTCAAGCCATGGATCCCTGAGGTAGGAGCCCTATTCATAAGATACACGGCGGTATTTGCTGCATCACTCCAAAACATGTTAGGTACATTCATCTCATTAAGCATTGCTCTAGCAATCTTGGCAATGTATCTATTCTTTCTCTCTGCTACTCCATTTTGTTGGGGTGTGTACCTGCATGTTACTTGCCTCTTGATGCCTTGATCCATTAAAAAATCAGAAAACTCATTGGAGAAATATTCTCCCCCTCCATCGGACCTTAGCTTCTTGATATATGTACCTGTTTCCTTTTCTACCATTGCCTTGAATGCTTTGAAACATGTAAACACATCTGATTTGTTTTTTATGAAATAAACCCAAACCATCCTTGTGCAATCATCTATAAAAGTGACAAAGTACTTGTTACCTCCAATGGATTGCTCTTTGGTTGGCCCCCACACATCTGTATGTATCAACTCCAATGGATGTTGGCTTATGTAGCCACTCTTCTTGAATGGAAGTCTCGTTTGCTTCCCTAGTTGACAAGATTCACATAAATGCTTCATACCTTGTCCTTGGAAGTTGGGAAGATCTTCAACTAGCCTCTTGAATTGCATTTCCTTCATTCTTTGTATGTTGATGTGACCTATCCTCTTGTGCCACAAGTGCAACTCCCAAATCCTCTTGTTTCCATGTGTGAAGTAGACATGTTGAGTGGAATGAGAATTTACCTCCAAAGTGAAGAGTCTCCCTTGCTTCTTTCCTCTTGTTATGACCTTGTAACCTTGCTTAGGGTTCTCCACAAAGCATCCACCTTTGTTGAACCTTACTTGATAGCCTCTTTCAACCATTTGCCCAACGGACACCAAGTTCTTTGTGATGGTAGGTACATGCAAGACATCCTTGAGACATCTTCCTTCCTCCTTGTCATCCAAAGCTACATCTCCAACATGGGAGATCTCATGGGCTGTATCATCACCTGTTTCTACATGTCCTCTACCTTTGGGAACATGTAGATTAGTAAACCAAGAAGAATTGCAACTCATATGGTTGCTACATCCACTATCAATATACCAAGTGTTATCTACTTTGCTTGAATTCCCATTCATGTGCATCATCAAGAGATTGTCATTTTCTGAATTTGTAGAAGCATAATTACCTTGGCCTTTGTATGAAGAACCTTGATTATAGCTCCTTTGGTTTCCTCCTTGGTAGCAATCTCTAGCATAGTGGCCAAACTTGCCACATATGTAACATCCTTCGCCATCTTGATTCCTGTTTTGTTGATGTCGTCCTCCTCTTCCTCTTGTTCTTCCTCTCCCTCTTTGTGATGAGGTGCCTTGGTCATGTCCTTGATTGCTTGAGTGGTGTTGGCAGCAGTCAAGGAACCGAAGTAGCCACAAGACAAAGAGGGTCGGAACGAAGAGATAGCACAAGCAGACACAGTAGCCAAAGAAGATCTGGCAAGTTGCAAGCTTGAGAATCAACTTCTCGAGCACTAAAGAACAAGGATCAGCAAGAAAGGTCAAAATATTCTCAACTCCCCTTCGTCAATTCCTAGCTTAGGCTAAGAACGACTAGAGGTAGGAGTAAGTCAGGGCGACGATAGGCAATTATCAAGTTGAAGAATACCTAAACTTTCAAGATCAAGCTAAGGACATAATCTTTGTACTGTCGAGAACTTTAAAGGAAAAGAACTTAACGTGGAACGATCAACTTTAAGTGCGGAACTACACTCAAATATACCTTACGACGTGATATCAAACAAGAATGTTAACACGGTAATCAACTAAAAAGAATCAAGTAAGTGATACAAAAGGACTCCGCAACGAGGTTGTACTTGGGCAAATTTGGGTTATTCAATTAGGCTTATGAACCTTAGATCAGGGCGACATCTAGGGAGAGATAGACAAAGCCTTAGGTCTTCAGAGGCCAGTGTCAACCACACTGCTAGGTCTTGGGCCCAGCAATTGAGCCACCACTCATACTACCCTAGCTCTGAGACTAGTGAATCAGAGATGTCTCAAGGCATGGACAGACCTATGGGAAGTTCAGGAGTGCCATACTTGCACAGGGTAGAAGGCCCTTACAAAACGCAGTTGGAATACCTTAGGACCAACCGATGGGGTGCTAGCATTTATGAGGACAGCCTAGGAAGATCTGTGGTACAGATGAAGAATCCTGACCAATCCATTGGACTAGAGCGCCCAGCTGTCAAGTTTGAAAATGAAGCGTACTTAGACAAGGAAGGGACAATATACGTAGTCACCAGTCATCCAGAAAGGACTGATGAATTTGGGAATGTAATCCCAGAATCGGACTTAGGTGACCTAGAGCAGGGAAACATGGGTGCAGAACCTAGGACCCCCCAAGGCAAATCTGTTCTCACTAGGATTATCATACCAGAATGGGTTCCCCAGGACAACAAGAGCATAGATCTGCTTTTGAACCGAGAAACGGACGAAGCCTTTTGGAGGTATAAATCTGATCGGCCAATTGATATAGGAACAATCATGGTTTATGAGTTTAAGGATCCTGATAGCCCACGCAGGGTGACCTACTTAGATCACGCTTCAGAGAGGATCTTTGTGGTTACATAAAATGATAGGCATGCTTACACTTGGAAAGGTGAATTCATCTTCCCCCAACCAAGATCAAACGTGTCCTTTGGTCACCCAGGAGCTGGAACCTCCCACGCTCACAGAACTCAAAGAGACAGACATAGAGAAAGACCGGAGGTAAGCTTTGCCAACCCAGGGGGCAGAGAAAGAACGAGGACAGAAACAAATAGAGTAGAGCCTGAGGTACTTAGAGCTCACAGGAATCAAAGAAATGCGGATGAGTTCCCTCTACCACTACCTAGAGAGCACACAAGGACTTTGAGACCAACTCAGTTAGTCAAGTCCATGAAGAATTACTTCGATGGCACTCGAGATCCATACGATCATGTGGCAGAGTTTAGGCAAGTTTTGAGAGCTGAACAAGTGGAGGATCTATTCACGCAGTACAATGCCTTTGGCCTAACCCTTAGGAACACAGCTCTTACATGGTTTCAACCATTGAACGAGAGACAGTTCCGGTGTATAGACCAACTCCTAGAGGCTTTCATTATTGAATTCTCTAAGAGTGGCATAAGACATAATACCTCCTCGTTGATTCACAGCTTCAAGAAAACCCCTCAAGAAACCGTGAGACTTGCAGGAAGAAGATTTAGGCAATACTTAGAAAGATGCCCTGTTTTGGAGCTACCCACACCAGCTAAGCAAGTGGCTTTATTCTTGGATGGATTGCTAAGTACAAAATTGAGATCCTATGTGTACTTGAAAGACCCTAGGACCATAGAAGGGTGTGTACGCATGTGCATTGACATCGAGGATAACCTAGGGGAGGAGTTAGAGCTTTCCAAGATATACAAAGATTCAGATAGTGCCTCTAGCCTCTCTTCCATGCAATCCACATCAATTGAGGAACTTGCAGAGAAAGTAGCTCAGAAACTAGGTGTCTCTACCAAACAAATCCCAAGGTTTGCCCCTGTGAAAAGATGCTATACTTGTAGAGGCGACCATATGGCGAATGTCTGTCCCATTACGGCTCAACCCCAAGTAAATCCGAGTACCCAGTACTGTACCATAGAACGGAGATACACAAATCACACAGCACAAGACTGTCCATAAAATAAGCAAGCAGTTAGGCAACCCTACCCTCAGCCATACCCTCAGCAGGGAAGATACCAGAATCAGTACCCACCGCAGCAGTATGCTAGGCCTCAACAAACCTACCAACCCCAATACCAACAAAGGCCTCAACCTGTGTTAGCACAACAACCCCCTGCCCCAGCTAATGTAATTCCGGTAAAGTATACAGCAGCTGAGGAAAATTTGAATAGAGCTATAGTGCCAATAACACCACTGCTTTCAGAAAGTGACCCGAGCGATCATAGCTTTGATTCTACTAACATTGATAGCCCCCAGGCTTACTACATGCAGTCTCCTGAACATGGTGAGTCCTACTATAGTGAAGAGCCAAATGAACCTAGTTGAGAGCCGGAGTACACAAATGTAATGTATACAAACCCTAACTCAAGACCCCAACCTAGGCAGGTAAGACCTCCATTCCCAAGAGGACTGTGCTACAGATGTCACGGAGATCACCTCATTCGTGATTGCCCCTTACCTCCACCTACACAACCCCAGTCAGTGACAATTCAGGGCTTTTGCCAAGAATGTGGAAAGGAGCATCTCTTACGAAACTGCCCTAAGAATCCTAATAATATGCCAAAAATCACTCCTATTAACGTTATTGGGTTAGTAGTAGACTCTACAGGGAGTGTGACGTCCACTCCACCCGTACATGTAGTCACTAGAGCTCAAGCAGTGCAGCAAAACCAAGGGGCAAGCCAGGAAAAGGGCCCAGAGGCTAGTGAAACTAAGAGCATAACCAAGATAAGGACTAGAGCTTGGCGAGATAGTCGCGAAAGAATGAAAAGACAATGGGCAAAAAAGATGAGTGAACTTGAGGAAAGCCTCAGAGAAACAAAGGCCAGGATAACTGAACTCACATCTCAAACTCCCTCTCTCACTACCCCACCACCACCATTCCCATCTCCATCCGAACTGCCACCTTCCAACCCGCCTCACCTAATCTCACCACCCCCTAGAGTAGGATCAGTCCTAGCAGATCCCACTCTTGAGGACCTTAATATGATGCTTAAAGCATATCAGGCCAGAATCCAAGAAGGGCCAAATGTAACTGATCATGAAAAGTGTTATCCTAGAGCAGAGCTAGAGTTAGAACGAACCAAAATTTGTGCCAAAATGGTGGAATTGGCTCAGACCATGTTTGAAGCCAGTCGCCTATTTAACATCTCTAGTTCAACCAAGACACAGTTACACTTTGATGGATTACTAGAAAGAATAGAGAGACTAATTGCACAATCAGAAAAGGAACCCGCTTCTCAACCTAAGGACAAGGCAAGTGAAAGAGCAGGTCTTCCTGCCCAAAAATCCTATGTGCCTGAAGCCTATGTGCCTAACTCTACGGAGCCAGACACATCATCTTCTATGAATCGATTCACACCAGAATTCCTACGAGAGATTCAAGAACACAAATGGGCTAAAGAAAGTGAAGTACCTCCTCCCATTGAACTGGTGGATGATGCACACGACCAATTCCCACAAGACATCCCATCCATTTATGAGGAGCAGGAGAGCACCCACTCTCAGGAAAGACTAGACTTTGAGTCTAACTCTCTACAAGAATTACCCCACTTCACAGGCCCATGGGAAGCTAAGTCTACTTGTATGAGAAAACCCACGGTCATGGTACGAAATGAGGACTCAGTATTACCTAGGAACACAGAGGTAGTGAAAAACACTAAAGTGCAGTGCAATCTCAAGTTAGAAGAGCTACTCAAGGTTAGACCTGAATTATGGAAACATGTCGCCAAACAAGTACCAGCAATAGTGAAACCTCATTCCCAGGTAGGATCACATAGGACAGTGCCAGAGATACCCTTGGATAAGATAGGAGACATGTGTGAAGGTGAAGAAGGGAACACCTATCTTCCCATTACCTACCAGGGGTACACCACCAAGGCAATTTTGGACTCAGGTGCAGGAGTTGCAATTGCCACCACTTCCCTATGGAAGCGTTGGGGCAAGCCAGCACTCATGCCAACGAGAATGAAATTGAAGATGGCCGATGGTCATATTGAGAGGCCCTTAGGATTGCTAGAAGGAATAAATCTCACCACCTGTGGTGTCGAGTTCGAGCATACATTTGCTATATGTGATTTTAGCAAGAACCATGCCTATGAAATGATCTTGGGACGACCTTTTATGCGACAATTGCAAGTGGTACAGGATTGGGGAACCAATTCTTTGTACCTGTAGCACTTAGGTGTTACGACCAAAGTGAATCTCAAAGATTACTCTCATAGAGATGTCCGCCCTATCCAATGGAATCCCATCCATAGAGCCAAAGATGATACGGAATCTATGCATTCCATAGGATCAGGATCCTCATGGATGCATGAAGACACCCACTTATGGATGTGCAAAGTGGCAGTAGAAGAGGAGAAAAGAGAAAAGGCCAGAGAAATAGGTGCAAACGAAACACATAGACCCATTCAAGACCCAGCCTATGCACCTGTAGTATTTCCTGATGAGGAATTTGAACCCCATGGCTGGGCAGAAATCTTAGCAACAATGGATGTAGCCATCAATGAGGAACAATGGACACCCCACTATGATGAGGATGGCTATGACATTTCAGTTTTCTCCATAGAGCCAATCATGGGAGAGGCAGTGTTAGAAGAATGCGAACCTAACCCTGATGCATTTGAGGATGCGAGTGACTCCGATCTAGAGTCAATCATTATGGACCCACCTTTTGCATCAGATGAAGAATACTTCTATGAAGTAGAATTTCAACCCCAGAGGTATGGAGAGCTTACAAGTGATGTAAGACTAGCCACACATGTGACCCCGAAGGAAGAAGGAAAGAAAAGAAAGAAGAGAGAAGTCACACCAGAAGAGGAAGAATCTTTGTTTGAGGTCCCGGAAAATTTTAAGAACTATGAGATAGATGACAGGAGAGTCATGATCAGAATGCCTAAATGAGAGGCGCAATCAGGGGAGGCCTATGATAACAAAGAAACCACCAAGAAAATAGTGGTAGCCATAGAGGAAGGAGAAGAGAGATGCACTTACATAGGACATGACCTGACGGAAGAAGAAGAGCAAGAATTGATAGCCTTGCTAAGAGAATACAGAGATGTATTCGCTTGGAGTTACAAGGACTTGAAAGGTGTGGACCCTGACATATGCTCACACACCATCCCCATGACCTCGGATGCCAAACCCTCTAAGCAAAAGCCATATACATACAATGATAATTACGCTGCCAAGATCAAAGAGGAGATAGATAGACTGGTTGAAGCTGGATTTATCTATGAAATTGAGCACACTGAATGGGTATCCCCCATTGTTGTGGTGCCCAAGAAAAATGGAAAGCTGCGTGTATGCATTAACCTGAAGAAGGTTAATGCAGCCACAATTCGAGATAACTATCCGCTTCCTATCACAGAGCATCTTTTAGAAAGAGTAGCAGGCAATGAAGTGTACAGCTTCCTCGATGGATTTTCGGGCTACAATCAAGTAGCCATAGCTCCAGAAGATCAGCATAAGACGGCATTTGCCACTGAATGGGGCATATTTGCCTTTAGAGTAATGCCATTTGGGCTTACCAATGCACCAGCAACCTTCCAGAGGCTGATGTGCCATGTATTTAAGGAGTTCCTGAGGAAGAATTTAGAAGTCTATGTTGATGATCTTTGTGCTCATTCCAACATTAGACAAACCCATATCCCTGAACTCAGACAAATCTTTGACAAATGTAGAGAATATGAGGTCTGCTTGAACCCAGAAAAGTGTGTTTTCATGGTCAGGCAAGGCAAGATTCTCGGACATATAGTGTCAAGGAATGGCATATCCACCGATGAAGAGAAAGTGAGAGCCATAGCCGAGTTACCTAGACCAAAGAACGTCAAGGAAGTGCAAGCCTTCATGGGGCATTGTGGTTATTACCGCCCGTTCATTCATATGTACGCTGTCATTGCAAAGCCCATGTATGGACTCTTGACTAACTTTGAGTGGACTGATGAATGTGAGAATTCCTTCCAGGAGCTTAAACAAAGATTATGTTCAGCACCAATCTTGACTACACCAGATTGGAATAATCCATTCCATGTTCATGTGGATGCCTCCAATTATGCTATTGGATGTGTACTTGCACAACCTACGGGTGAAGGTAATATGGATCTTCCAATTGCCTATGCTAGTAGACAATTGAATGCAGCTGAACAAAATTATACCACTACTGAGAGAGAAGGACTAGGCATGGTATATGCGGTTAAAAAGTTTAGACATTATTTGCTTGCAAATAAGTTTAAATTTTTTACTGACCATCAGGCACTGCTATATCTCGTGAACAAGCCATGCAATACAGGTAGATTAGTAAGATGGTTTCTCTTACTAATGGAATACGACTTCGAGGTTGTCGTAAGGAAAGGTAGGACTCACTTGAGAGCAGACCATCTCTCTAGACTCACATCTGGAGAAGCTCCACAAGGAGTGTCAGATGACCTTCCTGATGCTTACTTGTTTAATTTGGAAGTGGTGCCACAGTGGGCTAAGCCACTAGTGCTAGTATTGACATACGGGCCTAACCATCCAGTAGTAAACACACAGAATAGAGAGGTAGTGAAAGCCCAAAAGTATCACATCATGGCAGGAAGTATGTACAAGCACACAGATCAAGGAATCTTGGCCTGTTGTGTCGAAGAGGATGAGTACGCTAAATGGTTGCAATTAGCACATGTAGGTGCATTAGAGAAACACTATTCAAAGCAACGAACCCTACAGACACTAAGGAGACTCGGAGTGCATTGGCCGACTATGGAAGCTGATGTCCAAAAGTTGTGCAAGGAATGCCCAATCTGCTGCACTAAACCACCCGTGGAACATGCCACTCTTTATCAAGTGTCCATAGTGCCAGATTGGAGTGAACCACTAGCATCCTTTTTGAGGACGAAAACATTCCCTCCAGACATGACTCTGGCTAGGAAAAGGAGTTTAGAACAAGAAGCCCACGATTACTCACTCATTGGTGATAATTTATACAAGCGTGGTAAAGATGGTTACCTGAGACTATGTGTCCATGAGAGTGAATATCTTAAGATCTTGGAAACTGCTCACCAAGGTGTAGCAGGAGGACACTTTGGACCAGATCGGGTGATCAAGGCAATACTATTTGCGGGCTTCTGGTGGCCGACCCTTCACATGGATGCACATACCTATGTGAAACGATGTGATGTCTGTCAGAGAACTCAGTATCCTATATGTAAAGATGAGATGCCACTGAAACCTATGATGGGTGGACGTGCATTCTCTAAGTGGGGAATAGACTTCGTAGGTCCTATTAATCCCCCAGCTAAGGGTTCCCATGCAGAATATATCATTGTTGCGACAAACTATCTAACAAAGTGGGTACAGGTAAAAGCCACGACGAAGAACGATGCTCAAACAACTACTAAATTCTTGTTTGAGAATGTATTCACAAGATACGGGTTACCTATAGAGCTAGTCAGTGATAGAGGCACTCACTTCTTGAATGAAGTTATTGAAAATCTGCTCCAAGAGTTCTTGGTAGTACATAAAAAGTCTGCCCCCTACCACCCTCAAGCAAATGGCTAGGCTGAGAGCACCAACAAGATTGTGTGCAATGTGTTGACCAAATTAGTGAATAATAAACGCTCTGATTGGGACAAACAACTACACCATGCTGTTTGGGCATACCGAGTCGCCTACAAAACAGTACTCCAAGCCACCCCCTTTCAGATGGTATTTGGTCAAAATGCAGTGCTACCATTGGACTTCTTAATACCTACATTGAAAGTAGCACAAGAGCACGAATGGACGGGTCATGAACTCTCCTCTAGACTTTTTGACCTTGAACAATTAGGAGAAACAAGGTTGAGGGCAGCTGCAGGGATATATGCAGCTAAGAAACGACAGAAGGCATATTTTGATGCCCATGTTAAGGATAAAGGCTTGAAAGCAGGAGACCTAGTACTAGTCTACACTTTGAAACAACATGCGAGGAAGCTAGAGAAAAGAGGCTACGGACCCATGATCATTAATAGAATCTCAACAAGTGGAGCAGTACAACTAGCCACATTAGAAGGCGATGTTCTCCCGAGCTACATTAGCGGATGCAGAGTCAAGTTGTATCAGGAACCTCTCACAGAGGAAATGCTAAGTCGACTCAACACTGCTAAGAAACGCGAAGAAGAAGAAAAGCGAATTCGAGAAGAAGCTCAAGCAGAATAAGACAAGGTAGAGAGCAACCTAGGCAAGATGCCGACGCAGACCAAGGATATCATGTGGCTATGTGTGAAGTTCCAGGTATCAGCTCTCATAGGATAATTGATCGACGTCCTTTTATAACCTTAGGCATAGGACAAGGAAAAAGTGCAAGGACTGTAAGAGCCTTGATTGACTCAGGTGCAGCCACTAGTGCTGTTAAATTGTCTTACTGTCAAGAGTTGAAATTAACTGTCAATCCTATAGAAGCATATCTCATAGGATTGGGAGGTGTGGAAACCCCTTGCCTGGGCGAGGTGGATCTTCCCATCTCCATTCAAGACGAAGTATTGACAGTCAGAGTACTAGTATGTCAAGATGAGGACCTCACTGGACCTCTTGTCTTGGGTCAAGACTGGATCTATGACCAAGCAGTCAACTTAAACCTAAGAAGTGGACTTCTTCAGGTATGGGTGAATCAGAGTAGAATTACAGTTGAGTTAGATAATGGAGCACTCCAGGAACTAGAAAAGGCACAGACTCATGGTCCTTCCAG
This sequence comes from Ceratopteris richardii, assembly GCA_020310875.1. Classification (NCBI taxonomy): domain Eukaryota; kingdom Viridiplantae; phylum Streptophyta; class Polypodiopsida; order Polypodiales; family Pteridaceae; genus Ceratopteris; species Ceratopteris richardii. The sequence continues at coordinate 49,220,463 of CM035414.1, read as the reverse complement.
GGGTACACATGAAGTTGACCATGCTGTTCTTGTCCAAAGCTATGTGATGCAGAGGAATGGAGATCTCAAAAAAGAAGTCAAGACCTCGACGAAACTCCCTTCTTTTCCAAAGGCCACAAGGAGGCAGCAACTGAGGGCAGATCAATTACTGAAGACTATCTATGAGGGAGACCAAAAGAACGTGCGAAGCCGAACAACTCAGCCAGTGAAACAAATGTGGGTGCGAAAAGACGAGCTGCCGACTGTAGCCAAGTCGCGACAACTATCTCAACTACCTATTAGTAATCAATGACATGATACTAATAAGAGGACTCCTAAAACCTCTGTTGAGAAAGTGAAATCTATCTGGGTGCCCAAGAAGTCGATGAAGTCTGACCCACAATCAAGAAAAATTTGGGTGCCTAAGGCTTGCTTGTGGGCTCAACTAGTCCCACACGATTCACATCATACACGACCGAGTTCACTCACTCAAGGAGCCGCCACCCACTCTTGTCTGATACACTCGAACACACTGTCCCTTAGAAGCACGCACAGACTCACTCGTAAATGGGTCCCAAAGACGCATCACCCCCGAGCAGAATTACTCATGCAACCCTCCAAAGTCTCCACAAAACCAAAACCAAGAGCCACCCATTGCGTTTGGCAACCTAACACTTGTAATAAATCCCTCGACTCCAATTTGTAAATTCATCTCCACTTACTAACTGCATCAGTCAGACACTGCATCTTTCCATCTAGCTCCTAGGACTATCCATTCATTAACTACACACATTGTCATCGTGCACTCACTAACCCACTAACCCTTTACTCACCTCACAATAATATTGTAACGGGGGCAAAACGTGTTCTATCTTGTCCATTACAATATTAACGCATGCTCTATATTCTCGACAGAACTAGCTAGCAAGCAATAACGATGGCAGAAGCTGGAGGCACCAGTTCCCAAGTAGGGTCTAGCGCACAAATTGTGGACATCGAAACCATTCTTCTGGAACCGCCACTCACCGAAAGGCTTCAAGAACTTCAAGCGGTGCATGTCCTTCCTATCCAGGACCCTCCTCAGGGACACACTTCTCAAGTGGGGAAACATGCTCATTGGTTTAGTGATATAGCAGCGCCATTGGGTGACGGCACCTACTTCTGGGAAGCAGAAATTGAATTTAATGGCAAATAGGGACGCTACCACTTTTTCACTCGGGAATTCGAGAACTATCAGAATGCAGAGGTAATGCGATCAGTTTGGACCAAGGCAGGCCGGGATAGATATTTCAGGGCACACTTGCCTAAACCTGATTTTCTACGCTGCTCCTATTTTATCAGCACCATCACTCCCAACAGGGCCAAGGGAGGCGATAGTACTTTTGTACTACCATCATTGTTGCCAAGACACGAACTCAAGAGATTCAAACTGACCCTCAATCTGGTACGGGAAGCATTGAACATGCAAGGTATGCACATTCCCACCGAGAAAGAAACAATGGTCCCGGGTAGGATGAAGCATAAGGATCTCAATAGATTGAAGGACATGGTGGCAATGACACCTACCATTGCTCTCCACTTACAAACTGTTATGCAACATTTTGCTTTTCTCGAACAAGAACGATTCACTATGCCCCCTAAGAAAATATGGTTCAGCTTATACTTGGCAGAAACAGAGAACCTCACCCTCAATATACCGCACTGGGTCATCGATCAGATACACCTAGCCCATCAGCGCTGGAATAAGAAGCAGAAAAATGTACTTCATGGCTGTTGTGCCCTAACAAGAATAATTTACAGGTGCCTAGCATATGATGTGCCCATTCAAAGAGCACTAGTGTGGTCCAAGGCCCAAGAATTCCAAAGGCGACTATCAACAGCGGGTCCTCCATCGAAGAAGATGAGAGGGGGCGTCCAATTACCATGTGCTCAACCAAGGGGAGCCACTACCACACCTGAGGTGACTCCTCCTCAAACTAGGCGTGTTCCGCCATTCACCATTCGTCTTCCCAGACCAAGTACAGAAGGACCCAACTTGGTGTTTCCCCCCATTCCATCAGATTTGGAATTTCCACAGGGATTTACTCTCAATGACCTCACGGATGAAGAAGTTGCCAGGCTGATCTACGAATCTAATCTTGAAACAGAAGCAGACCAGACCCAGGAACCACATCCCACCACAACAACACCAGCCCCGACACAACCAGTCGTCGTAGAAGTCGAAGGAGATGAACAAGAGGCAGGAGGAGAAGAAGAAGAAGCCAATGAAGAACAACATCAAGAATATGATGAACTCTCAGAGCTAGCAAGTGCCCCAGCATATTCGGCACAAATTAAAAGATTGTACCAAACCATGAAGCGAGTTCAGGAACAACACAAAATGTCACTTGAATCAGGCAAGGTGCTCATGAGCCAACTATTGGCAGAGGAAGGCGTGGACGATATGTTTATCGAATCCATGAACCTACACGCAGAGGCGGTCGGCTTAGATGAAGCCATACATGTAGCCATGACATACATTAATCGATTCGAGAAACGTGTGTCTGCTCGACCCATGCGATCTAGAAAACAAATACACATCAATGTGTCAGTACCGGGAGGCCGCACACCAACAGAAGAACATCAAGAGGAACAACTCTCCCCACCCACCTCACCTCTCACTACACACTTCACCTCACCACCCGGCACGACCACGCCCTTTTCTACCGCTAGCACAGTTGTCATGGGAATTCCTCTCTCTCCCGGCATCCAATTTGGAGGAGGTTCCATGCCCACCTTCACGACACTCTTCACCAATATCACTTCCACCCCACCCACGGTCCCCCTCTTTACTGTCACACCCACATTTGACACAATGGAGACATCACCCGCCACAGTACCACCCCCACCCCCCACACAACCTCAATCTCCCATACCCCCTCCACCTACTTCACCACTTGATTCCACAGCATTCACAAATCCCTTCCCCATTCCCCCTGCATCAGCATCTTTAACTGCATCTTTTAATGTAAATAGTATATTCCTGTCATTACATCAATGCGTATATCAACTTCAGTGGGAGTACAGGGAACTAGAAGGCCGCCATCATCAGCTGTCAACAAACCATCAGCAACTACAAACACGACTCATAAGGCTAGAAGAAGAAAATGTGGAACTCAACCAACGCCACACCACTCTCGAGCAAGCCCATCAAACACTCCTGGAGGCACCCCAACCATCAGCAGAACCCGGTGTCAAACAACTCGAAGCCTTGTTGGAGGTGTACCAAATAGATAACCTGAGAGTCCAGCGTAATTTGACTCTACTTCGAAAGCATATGGCTACAGCACTTGAAGAGAATAAACGGTTGCAGAAACAAAATGAAGAAAACCTGGAAGCAGCTATGGAAGGTTCCCCCCATGAGATCGATTCAGAACAGTTCAAAGCGGTTCCCACAAAAACAATGAAAACCATCTTGGAAAGTTATGCGGATTTATTAGACGCACATGATGATTTGGAAAGGGAACGAGATGAGCTACATAGCCAGCTCAAGGAAAAGGAGGCTCCAACCAAGGTAATAGAAACGGCCTCAACTTTAGAGGAAGTAAAGGCATTGACAGAGCAGGTGGCTGAGCTCCAGAAAAAGTTACTAGAATATGAAAGGCAGCCCTCCCTAGTGGTAGAACCTGAACCGGAGGACTTAGTACCCATTGAGGTGGATGAAACATATGAGGAACCATACGTTCCTATGCCGATGCCAGGTGGTGCATAGACCTCAGAAGGAATGGACACATTAGAAGTTGAAGTACCTGAATGGCTCCAAACACTAGAGAAGACAGCAACAACTCATGAAGATAGAGTGGCCATTCAAATCCAATCTATGGCAAAGTTAGAAGAAACCATCATCAAGTCTAAATACTTTTGAAGCATGTCTCATCATAGATGGATCGGCACCAACGATGATCAATATGTGCCATATTGTGTGCTCCTTGCGGATTACAATGCAGAGATTCAACGCAGTTGTGGCAAACCTCCAACTTTTGCCACACAATTTGGGCCAGAGGATATCCTAGAAAGTGCGAAGAAAGGCTCCATTCATCAACCAACCTGGAGAATCCGTCTTCTTGAAACCTACCCGGAAATGGTTCATACCTGGACTAACATGCCCCTTTTTATTAAATACAATCCTTGTTATGTTCCAGTACTCCGCCGGCGCACTTGGCCAGAGTTTACAATTGCTGTCAAGAACGTCAAGGGTTGCGCAAAGTGGTTAAATTATGTTTATCTAGCACCGCCACAAGGCCCTCCCACTGTAAATTACATGATTTCTACCATCAGACACTGGAGCACTCCACTACGGAATACCCCCGATGTGATGGCACAAATGTGTATGAAAATCTTTGAACTAATGCTAATCACCTTCAGGACGTTCAAGAATATTAAAGACCCCCACTTCTCAGGTGTCGGATTTCTTACAGGAAACCAAGATCTGGTATACGACATGAGCACAACCCCATCCATAGAGGTAATATATGCTTGGCACGCCAAAATAAAGTACCTCCCAGCTTGTTTTAAACAGACATTCGAGGAGATGTTCATAACGGGATTCTGGGAATATCACTCAGAAATATTTGTACCCAGGCCCTCACATCTCCTCCACCTATTCGCTGTGGAGAGAACCATCCATTCAGAACAACTGCGGGTGCCACATCCGGATGTACCAGGACTAGTGAATTGGGATGCATTATTAACAGATCTAGCACGGGGGCTCAGATTAGAAGAACATCACCTTGCTTCCAACGTTGTCCAATATTACGTTCAACGAACATCTAGACAAGGGTCTGTCAGGGGCGACAAACGTGAGAGTGGGGGGGGGGTGTTGGCAGCAGTCAGGGAACCGAAGGAGCCACAAGACAAATAGGGTCGGAATGAAGAGATAGCACAAGCAGACACAGTAGCCAAAGAAGATCTGGCAAGTAGGCCATCTAAATTTTTCAGACATCAAGGAGTTGAGCACACAAGAAGAAAGAGCAAGTAGGGAGCTCAAAGATGTGTATGACAAATCAACAGAGAAAATCCCTACACAAATAGTGATTTTAATCACTAAACACCATTGTAAATACCATTTCGTACTTTTGTAGCTCCATTTTGTGCAAGCCAAGGAGTCCTTGAGCTTGAGAAGCTTTAGAAGTATCTACTTGCCAATTTTCGTATTTTTTAGATCTCGTTTGAGCCCTCAAATAAGCCCTGGAACCTAATTTTTAACTAGGCCGGACACTAGGTCTGGACAGGGCCAAAGTTAGTAAAAAACTATAAAAGGAGCTAGAGAGCTCATTTTTGAGGTTAGCTTGTAATAGTTTTGAACTGTATGAGCTTTTTGAAAGTAATCT
>CM035414.1:49195115-49210115 GCA_020310875.1 Ceratopteris richardii | reverse complement strand
TCATCTTCTTCATCATCACCATCTCCATCTTCTTCCATTTTCTTCTTCATAGAAATTTCTTGTTTTTAAGTGCATTTTGACCATTTTCATACCATCTTTCATGCATTATTGTGTGGGAAGGAGTTAGGAAGTGCAAGAGAGAGCAAGCGCTTGTGTTTTTTCATGATTTTCTGCACATACGGAGCTCGCCATTGCTCGACGCTCAGAAATTTGAATTTCCCGCCAAAAAATACGATTCTGTGATGAAAATCGCAATTCTGTGAAAAATTCAATTTTTTTTGAAAAATCACGATTTTCTATTTCCCGCCTAAAAACCCTCTGAAGGAATCACGATTCTGAGGTCATTCTCAGAATCGCAATTCTGTGGTTGTGCTCAAAATCGCAATTCTCACAAATCACGATTTTCAGCCAAAAAAAAACAGGATTCTAAGAAAACATGACTCTGTGGTTGTGCTCAAAATTGTGATTCTCTAAATTTTTGAAAACCACGATTCTCTGAGACAAAATCGCGATTCTCTAGAACCCGATTCTCTAAAACACGATTCTGTGAAAACACGACTCTATGAAAACACGATTCTCTGAGAACACGAATCTCTGTTGGAAATCGCGATTTTCAAAAACACGATTCACATATACATATACATATACATATACATATACATATACGTATACATATACATATACATATATGAATACATATACATATACATATACGTATACATATACATATACATATACATATACGTATACATATACATATACATATACGTATACATATACATATACATATACATATACATATACATATACATATATGTATACGTATACATATACATATACATATACGTATACATATACATATACATATTCATATACATATACATATAAATATACATATACATATACCTAAACATATACATATACATATATGTATACATAGATGTACATATACATATACATATATATGTACATATACATATACCTATACATATACATATAGATGTACATATAAATATACATGTACATTTACATATACATGTACACATACATATACATGTACATATACATATACATGCACATATACATATACCTGTACATATACATATACATGCACATATACATATACTTGCACCTATACATATACATGCAAATATACATATACATGGAAATATACATATACATGGACATAGCATATACATGGAAATATGCATATACATGTATATATACATATACATGTACATATAGATATACATGTACATTCATATACATGTACATATACATATACATGTAGATATATGTACATATACATTGTTGGCAGTAGTCAAGGAACCGAAGGAGTCACAAGACAAGGAAGCCTACGAAGGGAGTTGGAGCGAAGAGACAGCACAAGCAGGCACAGTAGTCAAAGAAGATCTGGCAAGTAGGCCATTTAAATTTTTCAGGCATCAAAGAGTTGGGCACACAAGAAGAACGAGCAAGTAGGGAGCTCCAGGAAATGTATGTCAAAATGTTAGAAGAAATCCCTACAAAAATAGTGATTTTTATCACTAAAAATCATTGTAAATACCATTTCATATTTTTGTAGCTCCATTTTGTGCAAGCCAAGGAGTCCTTGAGTTTGAGGAGCTTTAGAAGTACCTACCTATCAGTTTTCACATTTTTTAGACTCCGTTTGAACCTCCAAATAGGATAGAGAACCTAATTTTTAACTAGGCCGGACATTAGGTCTGGACAAGGCCAAAACCTAGTCAAAAACTATAAATAGAGCTAGAGAGCTCATTTTTGGGGTTGGCTGGTAATTGAATTGAACTTGTATGAGCTTTTTGGAACTCCATTGCTTCTCACTCTTTGTCTTGCCGTGTGTGCGCGTGTGTGTGTATGTGTGTGCATGTTTGTGTGCTTCTCACTCACGCACTTGTGCCTCCACTTGCTCGAGGTCTTCATACCATCCTCTTGTCTTCCCGGTTTGACATTAAAGGAGATGCTACTCATCACTGAGCTACACCAAATTTTGGCGCCGTTGCCGGGGATCGAGCTTTGAGGACGAGCGTGTGATGGTAAGACGTAGAGTTGACGCGTTGGAGTTATAGGTATTTTCTTCACCTTTTCCCTATTTTCTTTTGTTTTTCTCATCACCATCATCATCCTCACCAGCTCCCACATCCATCTCCATCATCGCGAAAAATTTCAGTTTTTGGTCATATCACCCCACCCATACCATTCCCCTCATTTCACTTGTGAGAGAGAGCGAGAGAGCGTTTGTGTGCTTGTGATTTTCTATGTTCTTTGAGATTTTGTGCAGGAATCAGCATCCCCAGCAGCTGCACCAGCTCCAACAGGTAAAAAATCTGACTGTGCAGGTCCCGAGGCATTGACCTCTGTCAATCGCGACCGACAGAAAAAATGGTGTTTTTGCTAAACAAAGTACATAATCATGATCTAAATGCCTAGAGCTTCCCAAATATGTGCTTGAAATTTTAAAATTCCTCAGATTTCTGTCAATCGCGATCGCTCTGTCAATCGCGATCAACAAACCACGACGGACACATGCCGACGGCTCTATCAATCGTCAATCGCGACCGACAGAGTCAACGACCGACTGACCACGACTGACAGACCCTACGCGTGACACGTGTCAATCGCGATCGAGCCATCAATCGCGATTGACCAGTCAATCACGACTGACAACCACGACGGCCCTGTCAATCGCGATCGACACAGTCAACGATTGCTTGACCACGACGGACAGGCCCTCGCGAAGGACCTGTCAATCGCGATCGACTCATCAATCGCGATTGACAGAGTCAACGACCCTTTGACCATGACCGACTGAAAATCCGGGCCACGTGTCAATCGCGATTAACCCAGCAATTGCGACTGACAGCCACGACGGACCTGTCAATCGCGACCGACACGTCAATCGCGATTGACCTATCAATCGTGACTGACAAAGCTTGCGAACGCGATAGACAGGCAAATTTGGCTAATATTTTAGGGCAAAAAAGAGTGGTGTATTTTTGACAAATTGTTGGACAAATACTAGGGTTCATCCTTGCATTGTGAGGCCATTACACTAAGTATTTTGAGAAGTCCTGTTTGCCTGTTAACCTGTTCTAAATCTTGTTTTAGCCCCAAAACCCTGAACGGACATAACTTCCTCATACAAAATCCAATTGCAGTGATTTTTGTTTTGTTGGAAAGCTCGTGGGGATAATTTGATTATTAGATAGGATAATTTGAAGTTGACCATATCCCGGGGTAGGAAATAATTGAGGGTCCCTTGGGATTATTTTCCATAAAGGCAAAAGGCAATTGGGTCTGTGAATTACATGCATGAAAGTGATCTGTTTGTCATCTAAATTCAATTCTTGAGCTAATTGTGGACTTTTTCAGGTAACTTGAGAGCATCGAAGGGTACTCGAAGCAAGAGTAAGTGCGGGCTTGGGAACACGCTTCCTGGGCATACAAGGGCAACCAAGGGAAGAAACTTAAGGTTGGAACTTCTCAACACCCTCTGTCAATCCCTAGCATAGGCTAAGTACGGATAGAGGCTTTGAATAATTAGGAGCACGTTAAGAACAACCAAGTCCAAGAACTCTAATCACTCAAGTGCAAGTGCTAGGAGATTACAATTGTGAAATAACTTAAGGAAAAGAATTTAAATTGAGCGACCACACTCAAAGTACGATAAAAACTTAAGTGTTCCTTGCGACAAAGATTAATTGGACAAGAAGTGACACCCTAAGAGCAATTAAAAAGGAACAAGTGACTGATACAAAAGAACTTGGCAACGCAAAGTGTACTTGGGAAAAATTGGGAATTATTCAATTGGTCTTATGAACCTTAGATCAGGTCGACACTTAGGGAGAGATAGACAGAGTCTTAGATCTTCAGAGGCTAGTGTCAATCATACTGCTAGGTCTTGGGCCCAGTAGTTGAGTCATCATCCGTACTACCCTAGCTCTAAGACGAGCGAATATGAGATGTCCCACGGCATGGAGAGACCTACAGGAAGTTCTGGGGTGCCATATTTACATAGGGTAGAAGGCCCTTACAAGACGCAACTCGAATACCTTAGGACTAACCGATTAGGTGCTAGCATCTATGAGGATGGCCTAGGAAGATCTGTAGTGCAGATTAAAAACCCTGACCAATCCATTGGACTAGAACATCCAACTGTCAAGTTTGAAAATGGAGCATACTTGGACAAAGAAGGGACAATATATGTAGTCACTAGTCATCCAGATAGGACAGATGAATTTGGGAATGTAGTTCCAGAAACGGACTTAGGTGACCTAGAGCGAGGAAACATGGGTGAAGAACCTAGAACCCCCCGAGGCAAATATGTTCTCACTAGGATTATCACACCAGAGTGGATTCCCCAAGATAATAAGAGCATAGATCTACTCCTGAACCGAGAGATTGATGAAGCTTTTTGGAGATATAGACCTAATCAGCCGAGTGAGGTAGGAACAATCATGATATATGAGTTCAAAGATCCTGATATTCCAATGAGAGTGACCTACTTAGATCACTCTTCAGAGAGGATCTTTGGGGTTACAGAAAATGATAAGCATGCTTACACTTGGAAAGGTGAATTCATTTTCCCCCAACCAAGATCGAATGTGTCATTTGGTCACCAAGGAGCTGGAACCTCCCACACTCATGGAACTCAAAGAGACAGACATGGAGATAGTACCGGAGGTAAGCTTTGCCAACCCAGTGGGAAGAGATAGAACGAGAACGGAAACAAATAGAGTGGAACCTGAAGGATTTAGAGCCCCAAGGAATCAAAGGAATACGGATGACTTCCCTCTGCCAAGGCCTAGGGAACACACCAGGATTTTGAGACCGACTCAGTTAGTTAAGTCCATGAAGAATTACTTCGTTGGCACGAGAGACCCATATGATCATGTGGCCGAGTTTAGGCAAGTCTTGAGAGCAGAACAAGTTGAGGACCTATTCACGCAATATAATGCCTTTGGTCTAACACTTAGGAACACAGCCCTTATGTGGTTTCAACCATTGAACGAGAGACAGTTCAGGAGCATGGACCAGCTCTTAGAGGCTTTCATCACCGAATTCTCTAAGAGTGGCATAAGGCATAATACTTCCTCATTGATCTACAACTTCAAGCAGACCCCCCAGGAGACTGTGAGACTTGCAGGAAGAAGATTTAGGCAGTACCTTAAGAGATGCCCTGTTCTTGAGTTACCCACACCTGCCAAACAAGTGGGTTTGTTCTTGGATGGATTGCTAAGTACCAAATTGAGATCATATGTGTACTTGAAGGACCCTAGGACCATAGAAGAGTGTGTACGCATGTGCATTGACATTGAGGATAACCTAGGGGAGGAGTTAGAGCTTTCCAAAATCTACAAAGATTCAGATAGTGCCTCTAGCCTCTCTTCCTCGCAATCCACATCTATTGAGGAACTTGCGGAGAAAGTAGCTCAAAAAACTAGGTGTCTCTAGTAAACAAATTCCTAGATTTGCCCCAGTAAAAAGGTGTTATACTTGCGGTGGTGACCATATGGCGAACGCATGTCCCATAATGGCTCAACCCCAAGTGAATCCTAGCAGCCAATATTGCACCATAGAACGGAGATACACAAATCACACAGCACAAGATTTCCCGTACAATAAGCAAGCAGTTAGACAAACCTACCCTCAGCCCTATCCACAACAGGGAAGATACCAGAACCAGTACCCCCCACAACAATATGGTAGACCGCAGCAACCCTATCAACAACCCTACCAAAACCCACAAAGACCACAACCTGTGTTAGCTCAACAACCTCCAAACCCAGCTAATGTGATTCCTGTAAAGTATGCAGCAGTTGAGGAAAATTTGAATAGAGCTATAGTCCCAGTAACACCATTAACTTCAGAAAGTGATCCCAGTGACCATAGCTTTGATTCTACGCATGTTGATAGTCCCCAGGCTTATTACATGCAATCTCCTGAACATGGTGAGTACTACTACAGTGAAGAACCAGGTGAACATGGTTGGGAGCCAGAGTACACAAATGTAATGTACACAAACCCTAACTCTAGGCCCCAGCCTAGGCAGGTAAGACCCCCATTCCCTAGAGGACCATGCTACAGATGTCAGGGAGATCACCTCATTCGTGATTGCCCCTTACTTCCACCTACACAACCCCAGTTAGTGACGATTCAAGGCTTTTGTCAAGACTGCGGGAAGGAGCATCTCTTACAAGACTGCCCTAAGAATCCTAATAATATGCCAAAAATAACTCCAATTAACGTTATTGGCTTAGTTGTAGACTCAACAGGAAGTGTCACTTCCACTGCACCAGTGCAAGTGGTCACTAGGGCCTAGGCTTTGCAACAGAACCCAAGAATAGGTCAAGAGAAGAGTGCAGAGGTTAGTGAAGCTGAGAGCATAGCCAAGAAACGATCGAGAGCCTGGAGGGATAGTCGAGAAAGAATGAAAAGACAATGGTCTAAAAAGATGAGCGAGTTAGAAGAAAGCATAAGAGAAACAAAAGCCAAAATTGTTGAACTCACCTCTCAAACAAACTCTCACATACCACCACCACCCTCACTTCCATCACCATCTAACCCACCATCTGTCCACCTACCTCAGACCATCCCACCACCCCCTAGAGTAGGATCAGTGTTAGCTGACCCCACTCCTAGAGAACCAAGCTATGTGCGAAAATGGTCGCATTGGCTCAGAACATGTTTGAAGCCAGTCGCCTTTTCAACTACTCAGGCTCAGCTAAGACACACAATTGCACTTGGATGGACTCCTAGAGAAATTAGAGAGTATAATTGCAAGATCTGCCAAGGAAGAAAAAAAATCAAGAAAGAGATGAGGCTAGCAAAAACATAAGTCATCCCCCACAGGAAGCTTATGTGCCCGATTCCACTAGACCAGACACCTCCTCTTCTATGAATAGGTTCACTCCAGAATTCCTACGAGAGATTCAAGAAGACAAATGGGCTAAAGAAAGTGAAGTCCATCCTCCCATTGAACTTGTGGATGACACGCAGGATCAATTCCCACAAGACATTCCATCCATTTATGGAGAGCAGGAGAGCACCCAGTCTCAAGCGAGATTAGAATTTGAGTCTAATTCTTTACAGGAATTACCCCATTTCACAGGCCCATGGGAAGCCAAGTCGACGTGTATGAGAGCACCCACCGTCATGGTAAGAAACGAAGACTCAGTCATACCTAGGAATACAGAAGTAGTGAAAAACACTAAAGTGCAGTGCAACCTCACTTTAGAAGAGCTACTCAAAGTTAGGCCAGAGTTATGGAAACATGTAGCCAAAAAAGTACCTGAGATAGCAAAACCTCGTTCCCAGGTAGGTTCTCAAAGGACAGTGCCAGAAATTCCTCTAGACAAGATAGGAGATATGAGTGAAGGTGAAGAAGGAAACACATATCTTCCCATTACCCATCAGGGGTACACAACCAAGGCAATTATGGACTCAGGTGCAGGAGTTGCTATTGCCACCACTTCCCTATGGAAGCGGTGGGGCAAGCCAGCACTCAGGCCCACGAGGATGAAATTGCAAATGGCTGATGGCCACATAGAGAGGCCTTTAGGACTACTTGAAGGAATAACTCTTACTACATGTGCTGTAGAGTTTGAGCACACGTTTGCTATCTGTGATTTTAGCAAGAATCATGCCTACGAGATGATTTTGGGAAGACCATTTATGCAACAGTTGCAAGTGGTCCAGGATTGGGGAACCAATTCCTTGTATTTGCAACACTTAGGTGTTACAACCAAAGTCAATCTCAAAGATTACTCTCATAGAGATGTCCCTCCTATCCAATGGAATCCCATCCATAGAGCTAAAGATGATACAGAGTCAGTGCACTCCCTAGGATCAGGATCCTCATGGATGCATGAAGACACTCACTTATGGATGTGCAAAGTGGCAATAGAAGAGGAGAAGAGAGAAAAAGCCAGAGAAATAGGTGCAAACGAAACACATAGATCCATCCAAGACCCAGCCTATGCACCTGTAGTATTTTCTGATGAAGAATTTGAACCCCACGGCTGGGCAGAAATCCTAGCAACCATGGATGTAGCCATCAATGAAGAACAATGGACACCACACTATGATGAGGATGGCTATGACATTTCAGTTTTCTCCATAGAGCCGATCATGGGAGAGGCAGTGTTAGAAGAGTGTGAACCTAGCCCGGATGCATTTGAGGATGCAAGTGACTCCGATCTAGAGTCAATCATCATGGACCCACCTTTTGCATCAGATGAAGAATACTTCTATGAAGTAGAATTTCAACCCCAGAGGTATGGAGAGCTTACAAATGATGTAAGGCTAGCCACACATGTGACCCCGAAGGAAGAAGGAAAGAAAAGAAAGAAGAAAGAAGTCACACCAGAAGAGGAAGAATCTTTGTTTGAGGTCCCGGAAATTTTTAAGAAGTATGAGATAGATGACAGGAGAGTCATGATAAGAATGCCTAAACGAGAGGCACAATCAGGAGAAGCCTATGATAACAAAGAAACCACCAAGAAAATAGTAGTGGCCCTAGAAGAAGGAGAGGAGAGATGCACGTACATAGGCCATGACATAACAGAGGACGAAGAGCATGCATTAATAGCCTTGCTAAGAGAATACAGAGATGTATTCGCTTGGAGTTACAAGGATTTGAAAGGAGTGGACCCTGACATATGCTCACACACAATTCCCATGACCTCAGACGCAAAACCCTCTAAGCAAAAGCCATACACATATAATGATAATTATGCGGCCAAGATCAAAGAAGAGATAGATCGTTTGGTAGAAGATGGATTCATCTATGAAATTGAGCACACTGAGTGGGTATCCCCCATTGTAGTGGTGCCCAAGAAGAATGGCAAACTACGTGTGTGCATTAACTTGAAGAAGGTTAATGCAGCCACAATTCGAGATAACTATCCGCTTCCTATCACTGAGCATCTCTTAGAAAGAGTAGCAGGCAAGGAAGTGTACAGCTTCCTTGATGGATTTTCGGGCTACAATCAAGTAGCCATAGCTCCAGAAGATCAGCATAAGACAGCTTTTGCCACAGAGTGGGGCATTTTTGCCTTTAGAGTAATGCCATTTGGGCTTACCAATGCTCCTGCAACCTTTCAGAGACTGATGTGCCATGTATTTAAAGAGTTCCTGAGGAAGAACTTGGAAGTCTATGTTGATGATCTTTGTGCTCATTCCAACATTAGACAAACCCATATTCCTGAACTCAGACAAATCTTTGACAAATGTAGAGAATATCAAATCTGCCTGAACCCAAAAAAGGGCGTTTTTATGGTCAGGCAAGGCAAGATTCTAGGACACATAGTGTCAAAGAACGGCATATCCATTGATGAAGAGAAAGTGAGAGCCATAGCGGAGCTACCTAGGCCAAAGAATGTCAAGGAAGTACAAGCTTTCATGGGGCATTGTGGTTATTACCGACGGTTTATACATATGTATGCCATCATAGCAAAGCCTCTGTATGGACTTTTGACCAACTTCGAGTGGACTGATGAATGTGAAAACTCCTTCAATGAGCTTAAAAGAAGATTGTGTACAGCACCAATCTTGACCACACCGGATTGTAATAGGCCTTTCCATGTTCATGTGGATGCATCCAATTATGCTATTGGATGTGTACTCGCACAACCTACGGGTGAAGGTAATATGGATCTTCCAATTGCCTATGCTAGTAGACAATTGAATGCAGCTGAATGAAATTATACCACTACGGAGAGAGAAGGACTAGGCATGGTATATGCAGTTAAAAAGTTTAGACATTACTTGCTTGCAAATAAGTTTAAATTTTTTATTGATCATCAAGCACTATTGTACTTGGTAAACAAGCCATGCAATACGGGAAGGTTAGTAATATGGTTTCTCTTACTAATGGAATACGACTTCGAGGTTGTGGTAAGGAAAGGGAAGACTCACTTGAGAGCAGACCATCTCTCTAGACTCACATCTGGAGAAGCCCCACAAGGAGTGTCAGATTACCTTCTTGATGCTTACTTGTTTAATTTGGAAGTGGTGCCGCAGTGGGCTAAGCCATTAGTGCCAGTATTGAAATACGGGCCTAACCATCCAGTAATAAACACATAGGATAGAGAGGTAGTAAAAGCCCAAAAGTACCACATCATGGCTCGAAGTATGTACAAGCACACAGATCAAGGGATCTTGGCTTGTTGTGTAGAAGAGGATGAGTACGCTAAGTGGTTGCAATTAGCACATGTAGGTGCATTAGAGCAACACTACTCAAAACAACGAACCCTACAGACCCTGAGGAGACTAGGAGTGCATTGGCCGACCATGGAAGCCGATGTCCAGAAGTTGCCCAATCTGTTGCACTAAACCACCTGTGGAACATGCCACTCTTTATCAAGTGTCCATAGTGCCAGATTGGAGTGAACCCTTAGTATCCTTCCTGAGGACGAAAACATTCCCTCAAGATATGACACTGGCCAGACGAAGAAGTCTAGAACAAGAAGCCCTAGATTACTCACTCATTGGTGATACTCTATACAAGCGTGGTAAAGATGGTTACCTGAGACTATGTGTCCATGAGAGTGAATATCTCAAGATCTTGGAAACTGCTCACCAAGGTGTAGTAGGAGGACATTTTGGACCAGATCGGTTGATCAAGGCAATACTATTTGCGGGCTTTCTGGTGGCTGACCCTTCACATGGATGCACATACCTATGTGAAACAGTGTGATGTCTATCAGAGAACTCAGTATCTTATACGCAAGGATGAGATGGCACTGAAACCTATGATGGGTGGACGTGCATTCTCTAAGTGGGGAATAGACTTTGTAGGTCCTATTAATCCCCCAGCCAAGGGTTCACATGCTGAGTACATCATCGTGGCCACAGACTATCTAACAAAGTGGGTAGAGGTAAAAGCTACGACAAAGAACGATGCTCAGACAACTACTAAGTTCCTATTTGAGAATGTGTTCACAAGATACGGGCTACCTATAGAGCTAGTAAGTGATAGAGGCACTCACTTCTTAAATGAAGTTATTGAAAATCTGCTCCAAGAGTTCTTGGTAGCACATAAGAAGTCTGCCCCTTATCACCCACAAGCTAATGGCCAGGCCGAAAGCACCAACAAGATTCTATGCAATGTACTTACCAAATTGGTAAATAATAAACGCTCTGATTGGGACAAACAGCTACACCATGTTGTTTGGGCATACCGAGTCGCCTACAAAACGGTACTCCAAGCCACACCCTTTCAGATGGTATTTGGCCAAAATGCAGTGCTACCGTTGGACTTCTTAATACCTACATTGAAAGTAGCACAGGAGCATGAGTGGACGGGTCATGAACTCTCTTCGAGAATTTTTGACCTTGAACGATTAGGTGAGACCAGACTAAGAGCTACAGCCAGAATATATGCAACCAAGAAACGACAGAAGGCGTACTTTGATGCCCACGTTAAGGATAAAGGTTTGAAGGCAGGCGACCTAGTACTAGTCTACACTTTGAAACAACATGCGAGGAAACTAGAAAAGAGAGGCTACGGACCCATGATCATTAATAGAATCTCAACAAGTGGAGCAGTGCAACTAGCCACATTGGAAGGCGATATTCTCCCGAGCTACATAAGCGGGTGCAGAGTCAAGTTATATCAGGAACCTCTGACGGAAGAGATGCTAAGTCGACTCAACACTGCTAAGAAGCGCTAAGAAGAAGAAAGACGAATTCGAGAAGAAGCTCAAGCAGAAGCTTTAGAACGCATCAGAAAGATGAAGTTGAGATGGCAAAGTAGGGATCAACCTAGGACAGGTGCCTATGAGGATCCAGGATATCATGTGGCAATGTGTGAAGTCTCAGGAATAAGTTCCCAAAGGATAATAGATCGACGTCCTTTTGTGACTTTAGAAATAGGACAAGGAGTTGGTGCAAAAACTGTGCGAGCATTGATTGACTCAGGTGCAGCCACTAGTGCGGTGAGACTTTCTTACTGTCGAGAATTGAAATTAAAAGTCAATCCTATAGAAGCATATCTAATAGGATTGGGAGGTGTGGAAACCCCTTGCATGGGCGAGGTGGAATTTCCCCTCTCCATTCAAGATGCTCCAATGACAGTTAAGGTACTAGTGTGTCAAGATGAGGATCTCACTGAGCCTCTGGTCTTGGGTCAAGACTGGATCTATGACCATGCAGTCAACTTAAACCTAAGAAGTGGACTTCTTCAGGTATGGGTGAATCAGAGTAGAATTACAGTTGAGTTAGATAATGGAGCACTCAAGGAACTAGAAAAGGCACAGACTCCTGGTCCCTCCAGGGGTACACATGAAGTTGACCATCCTGTTCTTGTCCAAAGCTATGTGATGCAGAGGAATGGAGATCTTAATAAAGAAGTCAAGGCCTCAATGGAACTCTCTTCTTTTCCAAAGGCCAGAGGGAGGCAGCAACCAAAGGCAGATCAATTACTGAAGACTACCTATGCGGGAGGCCAAAAGAACGTGCGAAGTAGAATGACTCAGCCATTGAAACAACTGTGGGTGCGAAAAGGAGAGCGGCCTATTACAGTCAAGCGACAACAATCATCTCAACTTCTTATTAGTAATCAACGACATGATACTAATAAGAAGACGTCCAAAACTTCTTTTGAGAAAGTGAAATCTATCTGGGTGCCCAAGAAGTCGATGAAGGTTGGCCCACAATCGAGACAAATTTGGGTGCCTAAGACTTGCTTGCGGGCTCAACTAGTCCTGCACGAATCACATCATACATGACAGCGTTCACTCACTCAAGGAGCCGTTACCCACTGTAGTCTAATACGCATGAACACACAGTCGCCTAGAAGCACACACAGACTCACTTGTAAATGGGTCCCAAAGACGCATCATCCCCAAGTAGAATTACTCATACAACCCTCCAGAGTCTCCACAAAACCAAAACCGAAAGCCATCCATTGTGTTTGGCAACCTAAGACTTGTAATAAACCTCCCGAACCCCATTTGTAAATTCATCTCCACTTGCTAACTACATCACTCATACACTGCATCTTTCCATCTAGCTCCTAGGACTATCCATCCATTAACTACACCCACAGTCATCGAGCACTCACTGACCCACTAACCCATTACTCACTTCATGATAATGTTGTAATGGGGACAATAAAAGTGTTCTATCTTGTCCATTACAATATTAATGCATGATCTATATTCTCACAGAACCAGCAAGCAAGCAATAACAATGGCAGAAGCAAGAGGCACCAGTTCCCAGGTAAGGTCTAGCGCACAGATTGTGGACATTGAAACCCTCCTCCTGGAACCACCACTCACCGAAAGGCCTCAAGAACTTCAAGCGGTGCATGTCCTCCCGATTCAGGACCCTCCTCTGGGACACACTTCTCAAGTGGGGAAACATGCTCATTGGTTTAGTGATGTCGCAGGGCCATTGGGTGATGGCACCTATTTCTGAGAGGCAAAAATTGAATTCAATGGCAAATGGGGACGTTATCATTTTTTCACTCGCGAATTTGAAAACTATCAGAATGCAGAAGTAATGCGATCAGTTTGGACCAAAGCGGGATAGCTACTTCAGAGCACATTTGCCTAAGCCAGATTTTCTTCACTGCTCCTACTTTATCAGTACCATCACTCCTAGCAGGGCCAAGGGAGGCGATAGTACTTTTGTGCTACCCTCACTATTGCCAGGCCACGAACTCAAGAGATTCAAACTGACCCTCAATTTGGTACGAGCAGCATTGAACATGCAAGGAATGCATATTCCCACTGAGAAAGAACTAATGGTTCCAGGTAGGATGAAGCATAAAGACCTCAACAAATTGAAGGACATGGTAGCAATGACACCTACCATTGCTCTACACTTACGAACTATCATGCAACATTTTTCTTTTCCTGCCCAAGAACGATTCACTATGCCACCAAAAAAGATATGGTTCAGTTTGTACTTGGCAGAAACAGAGAACCTCACCATCAACATACCGCACTGGATCATCGATCAAATACATCTAGCCCATCAATGGTGGAATAAGAAGCAGAAAAATGTACTTCATGGATGTTGTGCTCTCACAAGAATAATTTACAGGTGCTTAGCGTACGACGTGCCCATCCAAAGAGCACTAGTATGGTCCAGGGCCCAAGAGTTCCAAAGACGGCTATCAACAACGGGTCCTCCATCGAAGAAGATGAGAGGGGGAGTTCAATTACCATGCGCTCAACCAAGAGGAGCCACTAGCAAGTGCTCCGGCATACTCAGCCCAAATAAAAAGATTATACAAAACCATGAAGCGAGTCTAGGAGCAACACAAACTGTCGCTCGAAATAGGAAAAATGATCATGAGCCAAATGTTAGCCGAGGAAGGTGTGGATGACATGTTCATAGAATCAATGAACCTGCACGCTGATGCAGTGGGCTTAGATGAGGCTGTTCATGCAGCCATGACTTATATTAATCGATTTGAGAAGCGAGTGCCTACCCGCCCCATGCGATCTGGCAAACAAATACACATCAATGTATCAGAACCAGGAGGTAACACACAAACAGAAGAACATCAGGAGGAACCACTCTCACCATCCACCTCACCTCTCAATACACATGTCACCTCACCACCTAGCACCACCAAACCTATTTCTACCATTACCACAGTCGTCATGGGAATTCCTCTCTCTCCTGGAATCCAAGTCGGAGGAGTTACCATGCCCACCTACACAACACTCTTCACAAATATCACATCCACCCCACCCACTATTCCCATCTTTACAGTCACACACACATTCGACACAATGGAGACATCACCAGCCACAGCACCACTCCCACCCCCCACACAACCTCAATCTCCCATACCCCCTCCACCTACCTCACCACTTGATTCCACAGCATTCACAACTCCCTTTCCCTTCCCCATCCCCCCTGCATCTTCATCTCTCCCTGCATCGTTTAATGTAAATAGTATATTCATAGCATTACATCAATGCGTGTATCAACTTCAGAGTGAGTATCAGGCTCTAGAAG
>CM035414.1:49182615-49190115 GCA_020310875.1 Ceratopteris richardii | reverse complement strand
TCATTTTTGTTCATTTTCTGATTTTTTTTCTTCATCTTCTTCATTATCACCATCTCCATCTTCTTCCATCTTCTTCTTCATAGAAATTTCTTGTTTTTTAGTGCATTTTCACCATTTTCATACCATCTTTCATGCATTATTGTGTGGGAAGGAGTTAGGAAGTGCAAGAGAGAGCAAGCGCTTGTGTTTTCTCATGATTTTCTGCACATACAGAGCTCGCCACTGCTCGATGCTCATAAATTTGAATTTCCCGCCAAAAAACACGATGTTGTGATGAAAATCGCAATTCAGTGAAAAATTCAAATTTTTTTTGAAAAATCACGATTTTCTATTTCCTGCCTAAAAACCCTCTGAAGGAATCACGATTCTGAGGTCATTCTCAGAATTGCAATTCTGTGGTTGTGCTCAAAATCGCGATTCTCACAAATCACGATTTTTAGGCAAAAAAAAACACGATTCTGAGAAGACACAACTCTGTGGTTGTGCTCAAAATCGCGATTCTCTAAATTTTTGAAAACCTCGATTCTCTGACACAAAATCGCGATTCTCTAGAACCCGATTCTCCAAAACATGATTATGTGAAAACACGATTCTCTTGGAACACGATTCTCTATTGGCATGGCGATTTTCAAAAACACGATTCTCTGCTCAAAATCACGATTTTCAAAAACACGATTCTCTGCTCAAAATCGCGATTCTCAAAAAACACGATTCTCTGCTCAAAATCATGATTCTCACAAATCACGATTCTCTGCTCAAAATCGCAATTCTCACAAATCACGATTTTCAGCCAAAAACACGATTCTGTGAAAACATGATTCTGTAAAAAGACGATTCTGTGAAAACACGATTCTCTGTTGACAATCACGATTTTCAAAAACACGATTCTCTGCTCAAAATCGCGATTCTCACAAATCACGATTTTCAGTCAAAAACACGATTTTGTGAAAACACGATTCTCAAAGTACAAAATCGCGATTCTCTGGTTTCATAGCATCGCGATTCTCTGATTCACAGGATCGCGATTCTCTGATTTCATAGCATCGTGATTCTCTTCAAGTTCACAAACTCGTGATTCTCTTGAATTTCATAAAATCGCCATTCTCTTGATTTCACAAAATCGTGATTTTTCCAAAAGGTCATGTCTACCTGTTTTGACCCCCAGGAGCCTGATTTGACATAACTTTTTCATCCAAAGTCTATTTTTTGAGATCTATAGCTCGTTGGAAAGCTTGGTTCGAATATATATACACACATATATATATACCTATACATATACATATACATTTACATATACGTATACATATATATATACATATATATATACATATACATTTACATATACATATACATATACATATACATATACATATACATATACATATACATATACATATACATAAACATATACATATACATATACATATACATATATATACATATACATATACATATACATATACATATACATATACATATACATATACATATACATATACATATACATATACATATACATATACATATACATATACATATACATATACATATACATATACATATACATATACATATACATATACATATACATATACCTATACCTATACCTATACATATACATATACATATACATATACATATACATATACATATACATATACATATACATATACATATACATATAGATACACATATACATATACATATACAAATACATATACATATACGAATACATATACATATACGAATACATATACATATACGAATACATACACATATATGAATACATATACATATACGAATACATATACATATACGAATACATATACATATTTGAATACATATACATATACGAATACATATACATATACAAATACATTTACATATACGAATACATATACATATACGAATACATATACATATACAAATACATATACATATACGAATACATATACATATACATATACATATACATATACATATACATATACATATACATATACATATATATATATATATATATATATATATATATATATATATATATATATATATATATATATATATATATATATATATATATATATATATATATATATATATATATATATATACATATACATATACATATACATATACATATACATATACATATACATATACATATACATATACATATACATATACGTATACATATACATATACATATACGTATACATATACATATACATATACGTATACATATACATATACATATACGTATAAATATACATATACATATACATGTACATATACATATACATATACGTATACATATACATATACATATACGTAAACATATACATATACATATACGTATACATATACATATACATATACGTATACATATACATATACATATACGTAAACATATACATATACATATACGTATACATATACATATACATATACATATACATATACATATACATATACATATACATATACATATACATATACATATACATATACCTATACATATACATATACATATATGTATACGTAGATGTACATATACATATACATATATATGTACATATACATTTACCTATACATATACATATAGATGTACATATAAATATACATGTACATTTACATATACATGTACACATACATATATATGTACATATACATATACATGCACATATACATATACATATAAATATACATATACATATACCTATACATATACATATACATATATGTATACGTAGATGTACATATACAAATACATATATATGTACAGATACATATACCTATACATATACATATAGATGTACATATAAATATACATGTACATTTACATATACATGTACATATCCATATATATGTACATATACATATACATGCACATATACATATACCTGTACATAAACATATACATGCACATATACATATACATGCACATATACATATACTTGCACCTATACATATACATGCAAATATACATATACATGGAAATATACATATACATGGACATAGCATATACATGTAAATATGCATATACATGTATATATACATATACATGTACATATAGATATACATGTTCATTCATATACATGCACATATACATATATATGTACATATATGTACATATACATATACATGTACAAATACATGTACATACATGTACATATTCATATACATGTACATATACATATAAATGTACATATTCATACACATGTACATATACATATGCATGTACATATACATTCACATATACATATACATATACATATACATATACATATACATATACATATACATATACATATACATATACATATACATATACATATACATATACATATACATATACATATACATATACATATACATATACATATACATATACGTATACATATACATATACATATACGTATACATATATGTATATGTATATGTATACATATACATATACATATACGTATACATATACATATACATATACGTATACATATACATATACATATACGTATACATATACATATACATATACGTATACATATACATATACATATACGTATACATATACATATACATATACCTATACATATACATATACATATACATATACATATACATATACATATACATATACATATAAATATACATATACGTATACATATACATATACATATACGTATACGTATACATATACATATACGTATACATATACATATACATATACGTATAAATATACATATACATATACATGTACATATACATATACATATACGTATACATATACATATACATATACGTAAACATATACATATACATATACGTATACATATACATATACATATACGTATACATATACATATACATATACGTAAACATATACATATACATATACGTATACATATACATATACATATACATATACATATACATATACATATACATATACATATACATATACATATACATATACCTATACATATACATATACATATATGTATACGTAGATGTACATATACATATACATATATATGTACATATACATTTACCTATACATATACATATAGATGTACATATAAATATACATGTACATTTACATATACATGTACACATACATATATATGTACATATACATATACATGCACATATACATATACATATAAATATACATATACATATACCTATACATATACATATACATATATGTATACGTAGATGTACATATACAAATACATATATATGTACAGATACATATACCTATACATATACATATAGATGTACATATAAATATACATGTACATTTACATATACATGTACATATCCATATATATGTACATATACATATACATGCACATATACATATACCTGTACATAAACATATACATGCACATATACATATACATGCACATATACATATACTTGCACCTATACATATACATGCAAATATACATATACATGGAAATATACATATACATGGACATAGCATATACATGTAAATATGCATATACATGTATATATACATATACATGTACATATAGATATACATGTTCATTCATATACATGCACATATACATATATATGTACATATATGTACATATACATATACATGTACAAATACATGTACATACATGTACATATTCATATACATGTACATATACATATAAATGTACATATTCATACACATGTACATATACATATGCATGTACATATACATTCACATATACATATACATATACATATACATATACATATACATATACATATACATATACATATACATATACATATACATATACATATACATATACATATACATATACATATACATATACATATACATATACATATACGTATACATATACATATACATATACGTATACATATATGTATATGTATATGTATACATATACATATACATATACGTATACATATACATATACATATACGTATACATATACATATACATATACGTATACATATACATATACATATACGTATACATATACATATACATATACGTATACATATACATATACATATACCTATACATATACATATACATATACATATACATATACATATACATATACATATACATATAAATATACATATACGTATACATATACATATACATATACGTATACGTATACATATACATATACATATACGTATACATATACATATACATATACGTATACATATACATATACATATACATATACATATACATATACATATACATATACATATACATATACGTATACATATACATATACATATACGTATACATATACATATACATATACGTATACATATACATATACATATACATATACATATGCATATACATATACATATACATATAGATACATATACATATACATATACATATACATATACATATACATATACATATACATATACATATACATATACATATACATATACATATACATATACATATACATATACATATACATATACATATACATATACATATACATATACATATACATATACATATACATATACATATACATATACATATACATATACATATACATATACATATACATATACATATACATATACATATACATATACATATACATATACATATACATATACATATACATATACATATACATATACATATACATATACATATACATATACATATACATATACATATACATATACATATACATATGCATATACATATGCATATACATATACATATACATATACATATACATATACATATGCATATACATATACATATACATATACATATACATATACATATACATATACATATACATATACATATACATATACATATACATATACATATACATATACATATACATATGCATATGCATATACATATACATATACATATACATATACATATACATATACATATACATATACATATACATATACATATACCTATACATATACATATAGATGTACATATAAATATACATGTACATATACATATACATGTACATATACATATACATGCACAATTACATATACATGGACATATACATATACATGCACATATACATATACATGCACATATACATATACTTGCACCTATACATATACTTGCACCTATACATATACATGCCCATATACATATACATGGAAATATACATATACATGGACATATGCATATACATGTACATATGCATATACATGTGTTGAAGCTGAAGGTCAAGGACAAAGCATAGGAGCACATCTAAGAGGTGGACACAGAAGAAGAAGGAGCAATTAGGGAGCTCCAAGAAGTACATGTCAACTTTTCAGAAGAATCCCCTACAAAAATAGTGATTTCCATCACTAAAACCATTGTAAATACCATTTTGTATCTTTGTAGCTTGATTTTGTGCAAGCCAAGGAGTCCTCGAGCTTGAGGAGCATTAGAAGTACCATCGTACCAATTTTCATAATTTTTAGACTTCGTTTGAGCCCTCAAATAAGCCTTGGAACCTAATTTTTAACTAGGCCGGACACTAGGTCTGGACAGAGCCAAAACTAGTCAAAAACCTATAAAAAGAGCTAGAGAGCTCAGTTTTGAGGTTAGCTTCTTGTAGATTTCAGTTTTGTAATAGATTTCTTTTGTAATCAAAGTCCTTCCATTGTTCCTCTCTTTGATCTTACCGTGTGTGCGTGTGTGTGTATGTGTGTGCATGTTTGTGTGCTTTCACTCACACACTTGTGCCTTCACTTGCTCGTGGTCTTCATACCGGTCCTCACGTCTCCGCGGATTGACAAGTAAAGGAGGTGGTGCTTACGCTTGAGCTACACCAAATTTTGGCGATGTTGCCGGGGAGAGAGCTTCGAGGACGAGCGTTGTGATGGTAAGATCGTAGATTTGCGACGTTGGAAGGTAAAAAAACTGTCATTTTTGTTCATTTTCTGATTTTTCTTCTTCATCTTCTTCATCATCACCATCTCCATCCTCTTCCATCTTCTTCTTCATAGAAATTTCTTGTTTTTTAGTGCATTTTCACCATTTTCATACAATCTTTCATGCATTATTGTGTGGGAAGGAGTTAGGAAGTGCAAGAGAGAGCAAGCGCTTGTGTTTTCTCATGATTTTCTACACATACGAAGCTGGCCATTGCTCGACTCTCAGAAATTTGAATTTCCCGCCAAAAAACACTATTTTGTGATGAAAATCGCAATTCACTAAAAAATTCAAATTTTTTTGAAAAATCACGATTTTCTATTTCCCGCCTAAAAACCCTCTGAAGGAATCACGATTCTGAGGTCATTCTCAGAATCGCAATTCTGTGGTTGTGCTCAAAATCGCGATTCTCACAAATCACGATTTTCAGCCAAAAAAAAACACGATTTAAGAAAACAGGACTCTGTGGTTGTGCTCAAAATCGCGATTCTCTAAATTTTTGAAAACCTCTATTCTCTGAGACAAAATCGCGATTCTCTAGAACCCGACTATCTAAAACACGATTATGTGAAAACACG
>CM035414.1:49160115-49177615 GCA_020310875.1 Ceratopteris richardii | reverse complement strand
ATACATATACATATACATATACATATACATATACATATACATATACATATACATATACATATACATATACATATACATATACATATACATATACATATACATATACATATACATATACATATACATATACATATACATATACATATACATATACATATACCTATACATATACATATACATATATGTATACATAGATGTACATAACCATATACATAAATATGTACATATACATATACCTATACATATACATATAGATGTAGATATAAATATACATGTACATTTACATATACATGTACATATACATATACATGTACATATACATATACATGCACAATTACATATACATGGATATATACATATACATGCACATATACATATACATGCACATATACATATACTTGCACCTATACATATACATGCCGATATAAATATACATGGAAATATACATATACATGGACATATGCATATACATGTACATATGCATATACATGTGTTGAAGCAAAAGGTCAAGGAAAAAGCATAGGAGCACATCTAAGAGGTGGACACACAAGAAGAAGGAGCAAGTAGGGAGCTCCAAGAAGTACATTTCAACGTTTCAGAAGAATCCCCTACAAAAATAGTGATTTCCATCACTAAAATCATTGTAAATACTGTTCTCCATTTTTTTAGCTTCATTTTGTGCAAGCTGAGGAGTCCTCAAGCTTGAGGAGCATTAGAAGTACCATGGTACCAATTTTCATAAGTTTTAGACTTCGTTTGGGCCCTCAAATAAGCCTTGGAACCTAATTTTTAACTAGGCCGGACACTAGGTCTGGACAGGGCCAAAACTAGTCAAAAACCTATAAAAAGAGCTAGAGAGCTCATTTTTGAGGTTAGCTTCTTGTAGATTTCAGTTTTGTAATAGATTTCTTTTGTAATCAGAGTCCTTCCATTGTTCCTCTCTTTGATCTTACCGTGTGTGCGTGTGTGTGTATGTGTGTGCATGTTTGTGTGCTTTCACTCACACACTTGTGCCTTCACTTGCTCGTGGTCTTCATACCGGTCCTCACGTCTCCGCGGATTGACAAGTAAAGGAGGTGGTTGTTGAAGCTCAAATTCAAAGACAAAGCATGGAAGCACATCAAAAGGTGGAACACAAGGAAAGGGAGCAAGTAGGGAGCTCCAAGAAGTGTATGTCAACTTTTCAGAAGAATCCCCTACAAAAATAGTGATTTTTATCACTAAAAACCATTGTAAATACCATTATCTATTTTTAAAACTCAATTTTGTTCAAGCCGAGGAGTCCTTGAGCTTGAGGAGTATTAGAACTATCATCCTATCAATTTTCATAATTTTTAGACTCCGTTTGAGCCCTCAAATAAGCCCTGGAACCTAATTTTTAACTAGGTCGGACACTAGGTCTGGACAAGGCCAAAACTAGTCAAAAAACTATAAAAAGAGCTAGAGAGCTCATTTTTGAGGTTAGCTTGTGAGAGAATAGAGCTTTTGTAAGAGAAATCTTTTGCAATCTAAGCTTTCCATTGTTCCTCTCTTTGATCTTACTTTGTGCACGTGTGTGTGTATGTGTGTGCATGTTTGTGTGCTTTCACTCACGCACTTGTGCCTTCACTTGCTCGTGGTCTTCATATCGGTCCTCACGTCTCCGCGGATTGACAAGTAAAGGAGGTGGTTGTTGAAGCTCAAAGTCAAAGACAAAGCATGGAAGCACATCAAAAGGTGGAACACAAGGAAAGGGAGCAAGTAGGGAGCTCCAAGAAGTGTATGTCAACTTTTCAGAAGAATCCCCTACAAAAATAGTGATTTTCATCACTAAAAACCATTGTATATACCATTATCTATTTTTATAACTCCATTTTGTTCAAGCCGAGGAGTCCTTGAGCTTGAGGAGTATTAGAACTATCATCCTACCAATTTTCATAATTTTTAGGCTCCGTTTGAGCCCTCAAATAAGCCCTGGAACCTAATTTTTAACTAGGTCGGACACTAGGTCTGAACAGGGCCAAAACTAGTCAAAAAACTATAAAAAGAGCTAGAGAGCTCATTTTTGAGGTTAGCTTGTGAGAGAATAGAGCTTTTGTAAGAGAACTCTTTTGCAATCTAAGCTTTGCATTGTTCCTCTCTTTGATCTTACTTTGTGCGCGTGTGTGTGTATGTGTGTGCATGTTTGTGTGCTTTCACTCACGCACTTGTGCCTTCATTTGCTCGTGGTCTTCATACCGGTCCTCACGTCTCCGCGGATTGACAAGTAAAGGAGGTGGTTGTTGAAGCTCAAAGTCAAAGACAAAGCATGGAAGCACATCAAAAGGTGGAACACAAGGAAAGGGAGCAAGTAGGGAGCTCCAAGAAGTGTATGTCAACTTTTCAGAAGAATCCCCTACAAAAATAGTGATTTTCATCACTAAAAACCATTGTAAATACCATTATCTATTTTTATAACTCAATTTTGTTCAAGCCGAGGAGTCCTTGAGCTTGAGGAGTATTAGAACTATCATCCTACCAATTTTCATAATTTTTAGACTCCGTTTGAGCCGTCAAATAAGCCCTGGAACCTAATTTTTAACTAGGTCGGACACTAGGTCTGGACAGGGCCAAAACTAGTCAAAAAACTATAAAAAGAGCTAGAGAGCTCATTTTTGAGGTTAGCTTGTGAGAGAATAGAGCTTTTGTAAGAGAAATCTTTTGCAATCTAAGCTTTCCATTGTTCCTCTCTTTGATCTTACTTTGTGCGCGTGTGTGTGTATGTGTGTGCATGTTTGTGTGCTTTCACTCACGCACTTGTGCCTTCACTTGCTCGTGGTCTTCATACCGGTCCTCACGTCTCCGCAGATTGACAAGTAAAGGAGGTGGTGCTTACGCTTGAGCTACACCAAATTTTGTCGCCGTTGCCGGGGAGAGAGCTTCGAGGACGAGCGTTGTGATGGTAAGATCGTAGATTTGCGACGTTGGAAGGTAAAAAAAAACTGTCATTTTTGTTCGTTTTCTGATTTTTCTTCTTCATCTTCTTCATCATCATCATCTCCACCTTCTTCCATCTTCTTCTTCATAGAAATTTCTTGTTTTTTAGTGCATTTTCACCATTTTCATACCATTTTTCATGCATTATTGTGTGGGAAGGAGTTAGGAAGTGCAAGGGAGAACAAGCGCCTGTGTTTGTCATGATTTTCTGCTCATACGGAGCTCGCCATTGCTTGGCGGTCAAAAATTCGAAGTTTCCGCCAAAAAATGCGATTCTGTGATGAAAATCGCGATTCTGTGAAAATTCAAATTTTTTTGAAAATCATGATTTTCTGTTTCCCCCCTAAAAGCTTGCTGAAAGAATCACGATTCTGTGGTCATTCTCAGAATCGCGATTCTGTGGTTATGCTCAAAATCACGATTCTCACAAATCACGATTTTCAGCCAAAAACACGATTCTGTGAGAACACGATTCTCTAAAACATGATTTTGTGAAAACACGATTCTCTGAGACAAAATCGCGATTTTCACATAAAAAAAAACATGATTCTGAGAACCACGATTTTGTGAAAAATACGATTCTGTGAAAACACGATTTTCTGCTCAAAATCGCGATTCTCACCAATCACGATTTTCAGTAAAAACACGATTTTGTGAAAAAGGTGATTCTGTGAAAACACGATTTTTTGCTCAAAATCGTGATTTTCAAAAAACACGATTCTCTACTAAAAATCGCGATTCTCACAAATCACCATTTTTAGTAAAAACACGATTTTGTGAAAAAGGCGATTCTGTGAAAACACGATTTTTTGCTCAAAATCACGATTTTCAAAAAACACGATTTTCTGCTCAAAATCGCGATTCTCACAAATCACGATTTTCAGCAAAAACACGATTCTGTGAAAACACGATTCTGTGAAACACGATTCTGAGAACCACGATTTTGTGAAAACATGATTTTGTGAAAACACGATTCTCAAGGTACAAAATTGCGATTCTCTTGAAGTTCACAAAATCGTGATTCTCTTTAAGTTCACAAAATCGCGATTCTCTTGAAGTTCACAAAATCGGGATTGAAGTTCACAAAATCGCGATTCTCTTGAAGTAAATCGCGATTGAAGTTCATAAAATCGCGATTCTCTTGAAGTTCACAAAATCGCAATTCTCTTGAAGTTCATAAAATCGTGATATTTTCCAAAAGGTCCTGTTTGCCTGTTTTGACCCCCAGGAGCCTGATTTGACATAACTTTTTTATCCAATGTCCATTTTTTGAGCTCTATAGCTCGTTGGAAAGCTTGTTTCGAATCCAAGGGGACTCCAAAGTATTTGTGAACCATACCAAGGGGAAATTTTGGACTCTTAGCCAAAGCTTATGAACCTGAGATCTGGTAGACACCTAGGAAAGGATAGACAAAGCATTAGATCTTCTCAGTCCAGTGTCAACCACACAACAAAGTCTTGGGCACAACAACTAAGTGGTTGTCCTTACGTACTAAACTCTGACACAAGTGACTCAAAAATGTCTTTGAGCATGGGAAAATCTGTAGGTGGCTCAGGAACTGCCCATCTACAAACACCAGAAGGACCCTATAAGACACAATTGGAATATATTCGGACCAACCGATTAGGTGCTCGCATCTATGAGGATGGCCTGAGGCGATCAGTGGTCCAACTCAAAAATCCAGATCAATGCTTTGAACTGGAACACCCGGTGGTCAAGTTCGAAGAGGGTTCATACATTGATAAGGAAGGAACCATGTATGTGGTCACCAACCTACCAGATAGGACCGATGAGTTTGGAAATGTCATTCATGAGAATGAGATAGGAGACCTAGAACAAGGAAATGTAGGACAAGGACCCCAGACTCCTAGAGGTAAGTCAGTTCTGACCAGAGTGATCACACCAGATTGGATCCCTCAAGACAACAAAAGCATAGAACTCTTCTTGAATAGAGAAACAGAGGAAGGCTTTTGGAGATTCAAGCCAGATCAACCTAGCCAATTGGGCATAGTCATCATCTATGAATTCAAAGATCCTGAGATACCAGGCAAAGTTGTCTACCTGGATAACACATCAGAGAAGATACTCTTGGTAACAGAACATGATAGACATGCATATACTTGGAAGAGTGAATTGATTTTTCCTCCACCAAGATCCAATGTTTCCAATGGCCTCCAAGGAGTAGGATCATCCCACGCTCATGAAGCCTAGAGAGAAAGAACTAGAGAGAGACCTGAGGTAAGTTTTGCACACACCGTGGGCAGGAATAGGTCAGGATTTGAAAATGAAAGACCTGAAAGAGAGAGACATCAAGCACATAGGCAACAAAGAGATGAACAGGATTTTCCATTGCCTAGACCCCGAGACCACCCAAGAACCCTTAGACCCACTCAAGTGATCAAGGCAATGAAGAATTATTTTGACGGGTCAGGAGATCCTTATGATCATGTGGCTGAGTTCAAACAAGTGTTAAGAGCTGAATAGGTTGAGGAGTTGTTCACCCAGTACGAGGCATTTGGTCTAACTCTTAAGGGCACTGCCTTAGCTTGGTTTCAACCACTGAGTAGTCGCAACTATCGCGATATAGGTCAACTGCTAGACGAATTCATTGTAGAATTTTCCAAGAGTGGTATCAGGCATAACACTTCATCTTTGATCCACAGCTTCAAGCAGACACCCCAAGAAACAGTGCGACTAGCAGGTAGAAGATTTAGACAGTACCTAGAAAGATGCCCTGCTCCAGAGCTACCCACACCAGCCAAACAAGTGGCTTTGTTCTTAGATGGCTTATTGAGCTCAAAATTAAGATCATATGTATACTTGAAAGAGCCTAGATCCATAGAAGAGTGCGTGCAGACATGCATTGACATAGAAGATAACTTGGGTGAGGAGCTAGGATTATCCAAACTCTATAAGGATTCAGATAGTTCTACTAGTCATACTTCAAAAATCTCCACGGAAATAGATGAGATAGTTGAGCAAGTTACCAAGAAGGTGGGAGTCCAAAATAGACAAACACAAAGAGTCACCCCATTGAACCGATGTTATACTTGTGGAGGGGACCACATGGCTAATGTATGCCCAATGCAAAACCAAAACATTAGAGAAAGGAATGCTCCATATTGCACTATTGAGAGAAAATACACAAACCACACGGCTCAAGATTGTCCCTACAATAGGCAGGCTGTTAGACAAACTTATCAGCAACCTTACCAACAAGGTAGGTATCAAAACCAATACCAACAGCCATATTATAGACCACGACAGCAATATCAGGCACCATATAGGCCACAACCTGTCTTGGGAAACCAACCACCAACTCCTGCCAACGTGATTCCAATCAAGTATGCTGTGGGAGAGGAAAATCCAAATAGAGCATTGGTGCCACTAACCCCATTGATCTCAGAGAATGACTCTCATGCTCATAGTTCAGACTACTCCCATGAAGGTATTCCACATGCTTATTACACAGAGTCACCTGAACATAGTGAGATTTATCCATATCAATATGAGGCACCACTTATGGAACAAAATTGGGAGCCTGAATACTCAAATCTCATGTACACAAATGCTAACCCTAGGCCCCAATTAAGACAAGTAAGACCACAAACCCCTAGAGGACCATGTTTCAGATGTCAGGGCGACCATTTCCTCCGTGATTGTCCCCACCCACCATCTCTGAGTCAAGGACAAGCTATCACAATACAGGCTTTTTGTCCTGATTGTGGCAAAGACCATCTCCCTAGAGATTGTCCAAGAAACCCCTCTAGTGCGCCCAAGATTACACCTATTTAATGTGGTAGGCTTAGTGGCGGATTCAAGTTCAAGTAGCAGTAATGTGGCACCTGTACAGGCAGTTACTAGGGCACAAGCATTAAAACAAGATAAACCAGCAGAACAATCGGAGTCAAGTGAATCAGGAGAGCCTAGTAAGAGGAAAACAAGAACATGGAAAGATACCAGAGAAAAGGCCAATCGCAAGTGGAATAAAAAGTTATCGGAACTAGAAGAAAGCTTAAAAGAAGCGAAAACAAAAATAGAAGACATTGTATCTCAAAGCCCCTCGCATGCCGAAACTCCATCCACTCCACTGTGAAGAGAGATGGTGGATGCAATCCAAAGATGAGTAGGTGCTGCTACAACCAGCTTCACACCAGCCAACTAAGACTTCAGAGTTGATTAGTATATCCTTTAAACATCCTAAATCCACCAAAATATCAGCCAAGTACTTTGGAACATGTATCCCAAAAGTTTAAGTCAAGACAGACTAGTTGCGAAATGAATAGCTCCCAAAACTTGCTATTTTTGGACATACACCTGCTTGAAAAAATGAACAGTGCTCTCAACCTGGTAGGAATTAGAAAAATTCCTTTTGGGCATAGCAAATAGACTTAGCAAGCTTCCTAATCCAAGTTAAAACACTTCAAATGATGGACTGAGCACCGAGAACAAGATTTATCAATTTCTGGAACATGCCCACCATTCTCGGGGCTCTACAGAGATAGACCAGTGAGCAGTAAAATGCAGATATCTCCAAAACTATAAATTCAATGACTTTGAAAATTGATATGCAAAAACTAGACAGTAAGAGCTATCCACCGCACATTAAATCACTGAAAAAGGATCAGTAGAATGCGAGATATGACCTTCTGAAGGTACTGCTTTGAGTGAGTATAGCAGAGAACAAAACAGAGGAGTATATGATAATAAATGTATAGATTCACATATGATTACAGCCACATTGGCAATGAATCTTTGCACAATGGGAGTAGAATGATAGAGCTATGGAGTAAGCTCTTCAATCTCTACAAAATGACATGAAGTGGTCACGTACAAGGCTTGCTAATCGCCTCTTCCTTCTTGCTCTTTTTATAGCGATTCTTGGAGGGAGTTTTGAATTCGAATTCAAATGGCTCCACCTAAAAGTGATCCCCAAAGTTAGGAGAGATTCCCTCAGCTCAAAAATTTATGATTTTGGTAGTTGGAGCCACGAATTTGCTTTTACATCATTGATGAGGTAAGCCCACCTTTTCCTTTTTTCTTTTTCCATTTACAAGAGATAAAATGTACTCTTTTACAAAAGGTGTTCACATGACTACTCATGTGACTTACAAATGAGGATAATATCAAGCATATCAAGCATGTAGGCTTGGGTAAAATGCACTAACATCCACCTCATCCCATCCCACCACCCATTGTAAATAGGCCGCAACCAGGGTCTGTTCTTGCACATCCAACCCCAGAAGGCTTGGACATGATGTTCAAGGCCTACCAGGCTTGTCTTCAAGAAGGTCCAACGTCTGCAAATCTAGACAAGAGTTACCCTAGAGCGGATTTAGAGATTGAACGAATGAAAATGTGCATGAAAATGGTAGAACAAGCTCAAGCTATACTCGAGACTAGTCAAAAGTTCAATCAGACAAAATCTGTCAAACCGGATTTGCATTACCAAGGCTTACTAGAAACATTAGAGCAATTGGTAAACAAACCACAAGTTTCTTTACCTCCACAGGCTCAACTAGTTATTGAAAGAGGAAGCTCACCACCAATGGGAGCTTATGTTCCTAATTCCACAGATGCTGGAATACCTCCTTCAATTCAACAGTACTCTCAAGAGTTCTTGCGGGAAATACAAGAAGAGAAATGGGCCAAGGAGAAGGGTAATTCCCCTCCTATTCCTGAGATTGATGATCTTCATGATCAATTTCCCCAAGACATTCCATCTATTTATGGAGATGAAGCAGAACAACCAGAAGATGAAAGATTAGATTTTGAATCTAATACCCTAGAAGAACTGCCTCAATTTCCAGGTCCATGGGAATCTGAATCTCTCCAGATTAGAGCTCCCACAATACTGGTAAGAAATGAAGACTCAGTGGTTCCAAGGAACACTGATGTCGTGAAGAACACTAAGGTTCAATGTCACCTCACTGTAGAAGAGCTTCTCAAAGCAAAACCTGAGCTATGGAATCATGTGAAGGATCAAGTTCCAGAACTTGAGTCCAATATGCCAAAAATAGGCTCTAAGCAAAAAGTACGAGAGATACCTCTAGACATAATAGGGGACATGTGTGAGGGTGAAGAAGGTAATACTTATCTTCCAATCACCTACCAAGGTTACACAACAAAGCAATCATAGATTCAGGTGCTGGTGTTGGTATTGCGACCACCTCCTTGTGGAAGCAATGGGGCAAGCCCACATTAAGACCAATTAGAATGAAGCTTCAAATGGCTGATGGTCATTTTGAAAGACCTCTAGGATTGCTAGAAGGGATAACTCTAACCACTTGTGGTGTGGAGTTTGAACATGCATTTGCTATACGTGACTTTGAGAAAAATAATGTCTATGAGATGATCCTAGGAAGACCCTTCCTACGAAAATTGCAAATAGTACAGGATTGGGGAACTAATTCCTTGTACTTACAGCACTTAGGGGTCACCACCAAGGTCAATTTGAAGGATTACACCTTCAGAGATGTACCACCCCTACAGTGGAATTCTATCCACAAAGCGAAAGAAGATTTCATCTCTGTGCATTCTAAAAGTTCACCTGATCCATCATGGTTGCATGAAGATACTCATTTGTGGATGTGCAATGTCGCAGAGGAAGAGGAAAAACGTTTAAAGGCAAGAGAAGAAGGAACTTCGCCAGGAGATAGACCAATTAAAGACCTAGCCTATAGACCGATGATCTTTCCAGATGAGGAATTTGAGCCTCATGGCTGGCCAGAAATCTTAGCCACCATGGACATTGCTGTCAATGAAGAACAATGGACACCTCATTGTGATGAGGAGGGTTATGATATCTCAGTGTTCATGTGTCAGCCCTTGCTAGAAGAATGTGACCCTAGTGATGTCATAGAAGAAGAAGAGAATGACGATGATATAGAGTCCATTGTGATGGATAGTTGCTTTAACTCAGAGCAACACTATCTAGAAGATATAAGAGTGTTCACCCAAAAAGAAGAAGAACCTCTCACAAGTATTAAAACGGTAAATTCAAAGGATGGAAGTGAGAGCAGTCAAAAGAAAAAGAAAAGAAAAGCAGTGAAACAAGAAGAGGATGAATCATTGTTTGAAGTACAAGAAAACTTCAAGAAATATGAAGTTGACGACCGCAAAATTTTGGTACGAATGCCTAAGAGAGAGGCCATCATAGGAGAATCATATGATAATAAAGAAAAGACCAAGAAGATTGTAGTGACCATCGAAGAGAACGAAGAGAGATGCACATATATAGGAGATGACCTAAGTGCAGAGAAGAAATGGAGCTTGTAGCTCTATTAAGGGAATATAGGGATGTGTTTGCGTGGCACTAT
This sequence comes from Ceratopteris richardii, assembly GCA_020310875.1. Lineage (NCBI taxonomy): Eukaryota > Viridiplantae > Streptophyta > Polypodiopsida > Polypodiales > Pteridaceae > Ceratopteris > Ceratopteris richardii. The sequence goes on along the minus strand of CM035414.1, from coordinate 49,167,340 downwards.
AGAGACTTGAAAGGGGTAGATCCAAGAATTTGCTCTCATACTATCCCCATGACTGCTGATGCCAAGCCCACCAAATAGAAGCCCTACACATATAATGATACCTATGCAACCAAAATAAAAGAAGAAATTGATAGGTTGATTGAAGCTGGATTCATCTATGAGATTGAGCATACTGAATGGGTGTCCCCCATTGTAGTGGTGCCCAAGAAGAATGGAAAGTTGCGAGTGTGTATTAACCTTAAAAAAGTTAATGCCGCTACTATCAGAGATAGTTATCCACTTCGAATCACGGAACACCTTTTGGAGCGTGTTGCATGCAAGGAAGTTTATAGCTTCCTTGATGGATTTTCAGGTTACAATCAAGTAGCCATTGCCCCAGAAGATCAACACAAAACAGCTTTTGCCACAGAGTGGGGAATCTTTGCATTTCGTGTTATGCCATTCGGGCTCACAAATGCACCTGCAACATTCCAACGGCTCAAGTGTCATGTCTTCAAAGAGTTCTAGCGAAAGAGCTTAGAAGTATATGTGGATGATTTATGTGCTCATTCCCAAGAAAGAAGATTTCACATCCCTGAACTCAGACAGATCTTTAACAAGTGTAGAGAATATCGAGTGTGTTTGAACCCAGAAAAGTGTGTGTTCATGCTGCGTCAAGGTAAAATCTTAGGTCATATTGTTTCTAAGAATGGAATCTCAACAGATGAAGATAAGGTACAAGCCATAGCAGAGCTGCCACGGCCAAGGAATGTTAAAGAGGTACAAGCCTTTATGGGCCATTGTGGATATTACCGTAGGTTTATCCACATGTACGCAATCATAGCTAGACCCCTTTATGCCTTGTTATCTAATTTTGAGTGGAACGACGAATGTGAGAATTCTTTCAATGAACTGAAGAAACGTTTGTGCACAACACCAATATTGACCACTCCTGGTTGGAATAAACCATTCCATGTCCATGTGGATGCATCCAATCATGCCATAGGATGTGTGCCCAGCCGAAAGAAATTATAGCACAACCGAGCGAGAAGGGTTAGGCATGGTATATGTTGTGAAGAAGTTTAGACACTATTTATTGGCCAACAAGTTCAAGTTTTTCACTGATCATCAAGCTTTGTTATATTTGGTCAATAAACCTTGCAATACTGGACGCTTAGTAAGATGGTTCCTCTTACTAATGGAGTATGACTTTGATGTTGTTGTCAGGAAAGGTAGAACCCACCTTCGGGCAGATCACCTTTCTCGCATCACTTCAGGAGAGTCACCGCAAGGAGTGTCTGACGAATTACCCGATGCTTATCTGTTCAATTTAGAAGTTTTTCCTAAATGGCCAAATAAGTTGGTACCAGTCCTAACCTTCGGCCCTGCAAATAAAAATGTTAAAACATCACAAGAAGAAATTGTAAAATCACAAAAATATCACATATTGGCAGGAAGCATGTACAAACAAGTTACTGAGGGTGTATTAGCTTGTTGTGTCGAGGATGATGAACATAGTAGTTGGTTGTAGCAAGCTCATGAAGGATTGCTAGGAAATCACTATTCTAAACAACGAACATTGCAGAATCTAAAGCGTTTAGGAGTGTATTGGCGTAGCATGAACAAAGAAATACATGAGTGGATCAAGAATTGTCCAATGTGCAAAGAGAGACCACCAGTGGAGCATGCGACCCTTTATCAAGTATCATTAATTCCAGATTGGAGTGCTCCATTGGTAGAGTTTATGAGATCGGGAAGATTACCCAAAGAGGCCAGTTTAGCAAGAAGACGAAGCATGGAGCAAGAGGCTCAAGGCTATGCCTTAGTAGGAGAGAACCTATACCGAAGAGGCAAAGATGGTTACTTAAGACTATGCGTTCATGAATCAAACTATTTAAAAGTCTTAGAGACTGCACACAGTGGTGTTGCAGGTGGACATTTTGGTCCTGACCGAGTGATCAAGACCATTCTATTCTCAGGACTTTGGTGGCCCACTCTTCATATGGATGCACATACCTATGTGAAGAAATGTGAAACATGCCAATGTGCACAATATCCAGTTAGAAAAGACGAGATGCCTTTGAGGCCAATGATGGGAGGGCGTGCATTTTCGAAGTGGGGCATAGACTTCATAGGTCCTATTAATCCCCGAGCTAGAAACTCCCATGCAGAATATATTATTGTAGCCACAGATTACCTTACAAAGTGGGTAGAAGTGAAAGCCACAACAAAGAATGATGCTCAGACTACGGCTAAGTTCTCATTCGAGAATGTGTTCATGAGATATGGACTACCAATAGAGTTGGTGAGTGATAGAGGCACACACTTCTTGAATGAAGTCATTGAAAATCTTCTCCAAGAATTCTTGATGATACATAAGAAGTCTGCCCCCTATCACCCACAAGCTAACGGACAAGCCGAGAGTACCAATAAGATCCTTTGTAACGTATCGACAAAATTGGTAAATAATAAACGCTCTGATTGGGAGAAACAACTTCATCATGTTGTTTGGGCTTACCAAGTTGCCTACAAAACGGTACTCAATGCCACCCCATTTCAGATGGTCTTTGGACAGAATGCGGTGCTACCACTAGATTTCTTAATCCCTGCTTTAAAAGTAGCACAAGAGCATGAGTGGAATGGACATGAATTGTCATCTAGGATCTTTGATCTAGAACGCTTAGGTGAGACAAGGCTACGAGCGGCTGCAGGTATCTATGCTGCAAAGAAAAGGCAAAAGGCATATTTCGATGCACACATTAAGGATAAGGGACTGAAAGAGGGAGATCTAGTGTTGGTTTACACACTAAAACAACATGCCCGTAAGTTGGAAAAACGAGGATATGGACCCATGATCATTAACAGAATTTCCACTAGCGGCGCGGTTCAATTGGCTACTTTAGAAGGTGATATCTTGCCAAACTTGCTAAGAAACGAAAAGAAGAAGAGTTAAGAGTGAGAGAAGAAGCACAGGTAGAGGCCAAAGAGCGTATTAGGCGAAATAAGTTAAGGCGATTAGGCCTAGATGTCAACTCAAAAGCCCCAAAATATCACATGGATATGTGCCAAAAGTCAGGCATAGCGACTTCTCAAGTCATTGACCGAAGACCCTTTGTGACCATAGAGATAGGACAAGGGAAGGGTGCAAGGACGGTGAAAGCATTGATTGACTCAGGTGCAACAAGTAGTGCAATTAGAATTTCCTACTGCCAAGACTTGCAGTTGAACATCAATCCCATAGAAGCTTATCTCATAGGATTGGGAGGTGTGGAAACCCCTTGTTTGGATCTATGACCATGCAGTTAACTTAAACCTAAGAAGTCAAATTCTTCAAGTTTCGGTACATGAACAATGCATTACATTAGAATTAGAGAACGGCATGCTCCTAGATCATGGCACCACACACTCTCTTAGTTCTTCCAAGACTAATCATATGAAAGAAGATGTTGTATGTGTCAAAAGATCTATGATGCAGAAGGAGTCAATCGTGGAAGACCAGGTTCGAAGGCGGGTGGATCTTTCTTCTTCTCCAAAGAATCAAGTAGCCACAGTAGTGAGTCCACCACACAAGCAAACACAACCGTTCACGACAACTGCTACATCAAATAGAAAGACACCAGTCGATAAGAAAGCAGTTCCGAGCATGAAGCAGATATGGGTACGCAAAGGAGAGCAACCACCAGCCTTGCCCCCACAAATCCCATCCAGGCAAGCCAACCAGGCCAAAAGACGAAGGAAGCAGCTCGGACAAGCTCAATCACAAGGTATCCAACAAGTTTGGGTGCCTAAGAAGTTAGCTGCAGCTCAACAAGGGCAATTACAGATGTGGGTACCTAAGAAGCTCCTACATCCACAACAACCTATGTTCTCCCACATGCGAAAGGTCTCAACAAAGAAGCCAAAAAGAGAAAAGGGTAAGAGCCACGTACAGAGACCAAAGGAAGATCAAATCAGCTCTTCAACATTAGTAGGAAGACATGCAAAAAGGATATGGGTTTGGAAGCCAAAAGTACAAGTAGCCTCCATCGAACCAAAGCGCCAAGCACACTGGATACCACAGTTCAGAAAGCATCCAAAGAGGAAGACGCCTGAAGTGACCTCTACAGTGCCAAATGATGTTCTAAAATGGACTCCAATAAGGAGGATTACATCAGTTCGAGACTCAATGGATACCTCCACCAAGGTCGGCATCAACCTCCGCAAATAACATCAAAAGCCTCGAACGAGCAACAACCATGTGCTCCTTGCACAACCCTGTCTTTTGCACCATTCAGGTCATGCATTTCCAAAGTATGCATTAATATAGGGCCACATTACACGGCCGTGCATAGACACACTTGAGAATCCCAAGCACAAGAGCACAGTGACATATGTCAAATATTTCTATTGATACTAACTTTTGTGTTCTTGTTTTGTGATATCTTTTTCCTCAAAAAAAAAAAAAAAGAGGAAGCACTTGTTCCCAGGTTTGGATCATGAAACATGAATGAGCCATGCTTGGTTAAAGGTGGAACTGTTGATTACTGGGCATTTATTAGTTTGGATAGAAGTGTGTCTTGGCTAGCAGATGATATAATTGCTGCCTTATCTCATAGATGTCAAGGACTTGGCATGAGCATGGCATCCACAACTATGGTTTCCTCTTACTATGGTAGGAGTGAAGAGCTTGAAGGTCTGCAACTTGAATGATGCATAACTATTGCATGTACGAGAGCATCCAAGGAGATATCTGCACGGGGTAGCTCTGGTACCCTCTAAATCTTTGTATGTATACTAGATGAGAAGACTCCTGCTTATGGTGAGCTAGAGAGAATATGTGAAACTAAGCTTGGTGTAGTTCCCGAATGTTGTTTGTCAAGGAATATAAAGAAATTCAATTCTCTGTATTTGACAAATGATGCTTTGAAAAGAGGAGACAGGATCAGCCACTCAAAAGATCTCATAAGTGGACCATCAACATGGACATTCATCAACAATGTTCCATCCCAAAGGCCGAGTGTACAACACGAAGAGATGAACATCGATCGACCTTCTCCATGGTAAGTATCTTTACCTTCAAAACATCATAACCATGATAGCTTAGGAAACCTCTTCGTTGACATACCCTTGAGCACTTAGCTCAAGACCCCCAATTTTTGCACCATACTTCTTCCAATGCATTTCCCAAGTAAGCATTCATAGGGCTACATTACAAGGCCGTGCATAAGGCACATATTTTCCTCAACCCATGCACGAACACACTTACCCATCACTCAATATGGGTTATGAGTACTTGGCATGACTACTATGAACATCAACTGTGGAAGATCTAGAAAACATCAACGAAGACTCACAACGACATAGTCATGCTGGAATCCAAGGAAGAAGCACATACCAAGAGACTACAACTTGCAAAGACTCGCAGTGATAGATGAAGAACCAGAAACATCTGGAAGTCAGACGACTTTTGTTCATACAGAAGGGACACTCCCTCTCAAGGTACTACTTGGAATAACCACTACAACAAAGGTCTGTCAGGGACGACAGACTCGAGAGGGGGGGGAGTGTTAAAGCTCAAAGTCAAAGACAAAGCATGGAAGCACATCAAAAGGTGGACACACAAGGAAAGGGAGCAAGTAGGGAGCTCCAAGAAGTGTATGTCAAATTTTCAGAAGAATCCCCTACAAAAATAGTGATTTTCATCACTAAAAACCATTGTAAATACCATTATCTATTTTTATAACTCCATTTTGTTCAAGACGAGGAGTCCTTGAGCTTGAGGAGTATTAGAACTATCATCCTACCAATTTTCATAATTTTTAGACTCCGTTTGAGCCCTCAAATAAGCCCTGGAACCTAATTTTTAACTAGGCCGGACACTAGGTCTGGACAGGGCCAAAACTAGTCAAAAAACTATAAAAAGAGCTAGAGAGCTCATTTTTGAGGTTAGCTTGTGAGAGAATAGAGCTTTTGTAAAAGAACTCTTTTGCAATCTAAGCTTTCCATTGTTCCTCTCTTTGATCTTACTTTGTGCATGTGTGTGTGTATGTGTGTGCATGTTTGTGTGCTTTCACTCATGCACTTGTGCCTTCACTTGCTCGTGGTCTTCGTACCGGTCCTCACGTCTCCGCGGATTGACAAGTAAAGGAGGTGGTGCTTACGCTTGAGCTACAGTGATGCTTACGCTTGAGCTACACCAAATTTTGGTGCCGTTGCCGGGGACAGAGCTTCGAGGACGAGCGTTGTGATGGTAAGATCGTAGATTTGTGACATTGGAAGGTAAAAAAGCTGTCATTTTTGTTCATTTTCTGATTTTTGTTCTTCATCTTCTTCATCATCACCATCTTCATCTTCTTCTTCATAGAAATTTCTTGTTTTTTAGTGCATTTTCACCATTTTCATACCATCTTTCATGCATTATTGTGTGAGAAGGAGTTAGGAAGTGCAAGAGAGAGCAAACGCTTGTGTTTTTTCATGCTTTTCTGCACATACGGAGCTCGCCATTGCTCGGCGCTCAGAAATTTGAATTTCCCGCCAAAAAACACCATTTTGTGATGAAAATCGCAATTCTATGAAAAATTCAGTTTTTTTTTTTAAATCACGATTTTCTATTTCCCGCCTAAAAACCCTCTGAAGGAATCACAATTCTGAGGTCATTCTCAGAATCGCAATTCTGTGGTTGTGCTCAAAATTGCGATTCTCACAAATCACGATTTTCAGCCCAAAAAAACACGATTCTAAGAAAACACGACTCTGTGGTTGTGCTCGAAAACGCGATTCTCTAAATTTTTGAAAACCATGATTCTCTGAGACAAAATCGCGATTCTCTAGAACTCGATTCTCTAAAACACGATTCTGTGAAAACACGACTCTGTGAAAACACGGTTCTCTGAAAACACAATTCTCTGTTGGCAATCGTGATTTTCAAAAACACGGTTCTCTGCTCAAAATCGCGATTTTCAAAAACACGATTCTCTGCTCAAAATAAAGATTCTCAAAAAACACGGTTCTCTGCTCAAAATCACGATTCTCACAAATGACGATTCTCTGCTGAAAATCGCGATTCTCACAAATCACGATTTTCAGCCAAAAACACGATTCTGTGAAAACACGATTCTGTAAAAAGACGATTCTGTGAAAACACAATTCTCTATTGGCAATCACGATTTTCAAAAAAACGATTCTCTGCTCAAAATCGCGATTCTCACAAATCACGATTTTCAGCCAAAAACACGATTTTGTGAAAACACGATTCTCAAGGTACAAA
>CM035414.1:49042615-49157615 GCA_020310875.1 Ceratopteris richardii | reverse complement strand
TGCATATACATATACATATGACAAAGAGAGAGAAGCAATGGAGTTCTTTAGATTACTTCCAAAATGCTCATACAAGTTCAAATCAATTACACACTAACCCCAAAAATGAGCTCTCTAACTCTATTTATAGTTTTTGACTAGGTTTTGGCCGTGTCCAGACCTAGTGTCCGGCCTAGTTAAAAATTAGGTTCTAGGTCCCATTTGAAGGCTCAAATGGAGTCTAAAAATTATGAAAATTGGTAGGTAGCTACTTCTAATGCTCCTCAAGCTCAAGGACTCCTTGGCTTGCACAAAATGGAGCTACAAAAATATGAAATCGTATTTACAATGGCTTTTAGTGATGAAAATCACTATTTTTGTAGGGATTTCCTCTAACGATTTGACATACACATCTTCAAGCTCCCTACTTGCTCCTTCTCCTTATGTGTCCACCTCTTTGATATGCTTTAGCTTCCTGAAAAAATAATGGCCTACTTGCCCGATCTTCTTTGACTACTCTGTTTGCTTGTACCTTCTCTTCGCTTCGACTCCCTTCGTTGACTTCCTTGTCTTGTGAGTCCTTCAGTTCCTTGACTGCCAACACCCATCTTGAACCTGTAAAAACGTACATATGGGATATCTTGCCCATTCTATTCAGCAATAGATTTGGCTGTCAGAGAGCCTGTAAACTTTGCCTCATATTATTTCTATCGCATTCATAGAGAATGCGTTTCGATAATTAAATAGGTCAACAAAGGAGATATGCCGCGTTCCCGTATCCCCCACATACTAAGTTTCCTGTTTCCAGCCATACAAGCAGCACAACCACCACCCAGAGGTCCAGTTCTCTATCATGAAGAATCAGTGCAAGTCCTCGAAGATGATGAAGAAGATGATGAAGAAATATTCCAGCTCCTCCGCCGAAAACGCATCAGAATCAATTCATCTGATAAGCAAGTACAGGGTTCGGCCGCAGGTAAAGAAGCAGACAACAATCAAGAAGAAGAACATGAAGAAGAGACTTTCCATTGTTGGATGTGATGGCTGGATGCACTCAGAAGATCAAGCTGGTGCTGCAAAACCTGCTTCACACCTGCCCTCCTTTCACTTCAGATATGCTCAGTAGACTCCTTGAGCTTCCAAATGACACCAAAATATGCTATATGTACTTTGGAAAAGGTTTGAGTAATAACTTGATCAAAACAGACTACTTTGCAAATCACAAGGCTTGAAAACTTTCTATTTTAGTCTTGATACCTGCTCAGTGTTATGCTCAGTATGACCAGTGTAGTTACAATTAGCAAAATTCCTTCTAGGGATATTCAATTAGCTTAGTAATCTTCCATTTGCAAGTGGAATGAAAGAAAATGATAAACCACACTCAGAGAAATCACTTTAGCAAAATAAGGTGTACCCCCGACTTTTTAGGAGACTTACAGTCACAGACCAGTGAGCACCCCGACTGAGATTTCTCTATGATGGTAGATCCAATGGCCTTGAAACTTTGTAGGTGTATAGTAGACTTTGAGCTTAATCCAATGCACTTTGAATCATCCAATGTGGTTCAGTAGATCTTGAGATATGCCTCTTGGAAGTTGACAGAGTTGAAGGTAGTCACTTAGAGAAAACAGAGACTATGAATATGTGTATATTGATTAACTCTAATGATTGTACATTCCCATTGGCATGTAATGTGATGCTCAATGGTACTCAAAGGTGTAGGCTATGATGTAGCTCACACACACTCAATGATTGACTCAGAATTGCCTCGGGAGGAGTGTCACATACCCGCGACTTTTTACATAGCTTTTTATAAGAATCTTGAAGGAGTTTGAATTTGAATTCAAGTTTTTGGCTCCCTTCAATCTCTCCACTAAACTTAGGGAGATATTCCCTCAATCAAATCATCTACTTTTCCACGACTCTAGTCTAGTAGGTGTGATTACATGATTGATAAAGTCATATAGACTTTTTACATTGGATAAAAAGTAATAACCAATTAAGCATTGGTTCCTATGGTTCAAGGTTCATGTAAATACATCTTCCAAGGGTACAAGCTTTAGCTTTCCAAGGTTCCAATATTCCAAGCCAATGTGTGTAGGCTTGTTTTGCACCAACAGCTCCCCCTCAAGCCAAACACTTTGGCTCAAGTATTCATCTCTAGTCTTCAATGATTTCCTGCAATCCAATCATGGATTTAAATCTGCATAGCTTGCTTCCATCCAGAGCTTTAGTAAGCAAATCTGCACATTGTATATTAGTAGACACATATGATAATTGAATTTCTTTGCTAAGTAACTTCTCCCTCACATAGTGGTAGTGAACCTCTATGTGTTTTGTCCTAGCATGATAAATTGGATTAGCTGCTAGGTGAAGAGAACTTGTGTTATCACCAAATATGATTGGTGGCCTTGTGTATAGGCCCAATTCTGAATATAATAGCTTCAACCATATGGCTTCTTGAGTGGCATTGGCTAGCCCTCTGTATTCTGCCTCAGTAGATGACAAAGCTACTGTGGGTTGTTTCTTGGATGACCAAGAAATTGGTTTATCACCTGCAAAACATATGTAACCAGATGTACTCCTCCTGTCATCCTTGCAACCTGCCCAATCTGCATCTGAGTATACCTTAATATCAATGTCTGATGAATATGGAAAGTACAAACCATGATTTTGTGTTCCCTTTAGGTACTTTACTATCTTCTTTGCTGCCTCCAAATGTGGTATTCTTGGTTTGTGCATAAATTGGCTAAGTACACTAACACCATATGATATATCAATCCTGGTTAAGGTAGCATAATTTAGACTACCTACCAAACTTTGGTAACCTGTAATATCCTTGAGTTCTTCTCCTTCATGTGCACTGAGTTTGTGGTTGACCTCCATAGGAATGTTTGAGACTTTAGCTTCCTGCAAATTAAACTTCTTGACCATGTCCTGAATGTACTTCTTCTGAGTAATAAAGATACCTGAATTTGTGTAGACCAATTCAAGTCCTAGGAAGTACTTCAATAATCCAAGATCATTGATCTTGAATTCCTTCATCATCTGTCCTTTGATGTGTCTTATTCCCTGAACATCATTTCCTGTAATAATGATGTCATCAACATAGACACACAAGTATATTACCTCTGAATTGTTCCTCTTTATAAACAATGAAGTATCTGCTTTACTCATCACAAATCCTTGATCTAGGAGATAGGTTGTCAACCTGTAATTCCATGCTCTAGGTGCCTGCTTCAATCCATACAGAGCCTTCTTCAATTTACAAACATGATTTACCTTATTGGGATCTTCATAGCCAGGTGGTTGTGACATGTAGACTTCTTCAGATATCCATCCATTCAAGAATGCATTCTTCACATCCAATTGGTACATGTTCCAATTCTTGGATGCAGCTACACTCACCATAACTCTAATAGTTGGCATCTTGGCCACAGGAGAAAATGTCTCCTCATAATCAATGCCTTGGGTTTGTGCAAAACCCTTGGCTACCAACCTAGCTTTATACTTGTTTATTGTACCATCTGAGTTCCTCTTGAGTTTGTAGATCCATCTGGATCCTATCACCTTCATGGAGTCCTTCTTGGGTACCAAGTCCCAAGTATCACTCTCCTTGAGAGCCTCCATTTCTTCATCCATTGCTTCCTTCCATTCTGGTTTAGTGATTGCTTCCTCAAATGTACCTGGTTCTTCATTCAAGAGATCCTTTGCAAGATATACAGAGTACTTGGTTACAAGTGAAGTATCATACCCATACCTAATAGGTTTCTTCTTTTCTCTTTGAGATCTCCTCATAGCTTGAGTTCAGGATTCTGGATTGTCTTCTAGTTGCTTCATCTTCATCTTCCCTTTGGATTTCCAAGCCTTGAACTCTTCAATGTTGATGGTGTCTTCATCATCTGAGCTTGTGTCCTCTTTCTGAATTGGTTCTTGCCTGATAAGCTTTGGAAAGTCTTCTTCCATGTCAAAAGGTAGGCTAACTTTCCTGCACTCATTTTCATACCATGAATCATTCTCATCAAATATGACATCTCTGCTTACCTTGAAGCCTTTGTTTGAGGGGTTGTAGAATCTGTATCCCTTTTGGTTCAAATCATAACCAATGAAGATACACTTTTCAGCCTTAGGGTCTAGCTTTCCCCTTACCTGTGAGGGAATATGCACATATGCAACACACCCAAAGATTTTACAATGATCCAGAGATGGTCTCTTACCATGCCAAGCCTCATAGGGTGTCATTCCATCAAGTGTCTTTGATGGCAACCTGTTGATTAAATATGTGGCAGTAGATACACTCTCTGCCCAAAGATAATTTGGCAAATTTTTCTCATTAAGCATAGACCTAGCTGTCTCTACAATGAGTCTATTCCTCCTTTCAGCTACCCCATTTTGTTCAGGTGAGTACCTTGTAGTAATCTCCCTCTTGATGCCTCTTTCCTGCAAGAAATCTTCAAAGTCATTGGAGAAGTATTCTCCACCACCATCTGACCTTAGCCTCTTCAAATGTCTACCTGTTTGATTTTCAACTAATGCAAGATACCTTTTGAAACAATTAAATACTTCATCTTTATGTTTCATGAAGTATAAGACAGTCCACCTGCTATAGTCATCAATAAAAGACACATAGTACCTTGATCCAGATATGGATGGCTCCTTGCTAGGTCCCCAAACATCTGTATGCACCAATTCCAGATAATCTTCATGCATAAAACCTTTCTTTGTATATGGCAATCTGTGTGACTTACCAAATTGACAAGCCCCACACTTGTATATCATGTGTTGCTTGGATACATTAGGTATCCCAAGCACACATTGATCCCTACTCATTTGTTTTATGGTCCTCTCTCCAATGTGACCTAATCTCTTGTGCCAAATCTCCAATTCTGATAGGGTTTGGTCCTTATAGTTGTACAAAGCAATATTCTTAGTGTCTTCAAGTTCAAAGGTAAACAATCTACCTGATTTTTCTCCCTTGGCTATCCTTCTGAATCCATGTCTTGGATCCTCCACATATGCACCATGTTGAGTGAACCTGACTTGTAGACCTTTTTCAACAATCCGACCTACACTCATCAGATTCTTGGTGATTGTTGGAACATACAACACTCTGCTTAGTAAATTCTGATTACCATCACTTGTTTTGACATTGCCTACTTTAACAACTGAATGTTTAGTGTCATCACCTGTCTGCACTTGGTGCTTGCCTTTGGGTTCTTCCAAATCAGAGAGTAAGGCAACATTTCCAGCTACATGGTTAGAGCAACCTGAATCAATATAGAATAAGTGATCATCATTGATACCTGATTTAGATGTCATGTTCATGATCAATAAGGAATCATCTTGCTCCTCTGCATAATTGTTGTAATCCTTCCTATTCCTGTATCCACCTTGATAGTTGCCATTGTGATTGTAGTTATTGTTGTAACTATTGTTGTAGCCATGGTAGCCTTGAGATTGATTGAATCTGCCTCTGCCTTGAGAGTATCCTCCTCTTTGGTGACCTCTTCCTCTTTGGTTCTTGTAGTTTTTGTAGCATTCATCTGTGGTATGTGTAGCTCAATGATGAGTAGCACCTCTTTTAATGTCAATCCGGGAAGACGTGAGGATGGTATGAAGACCTCGAGCAAGTGGCAGCACAAGTGCGTGAGTGAGAAGCACACAAGCATGCACACACATACACACACACGCGCACACACGGCAAGACAAAGAGGGAGAATCAATGGAGTTCTTTAGATTACTTTCAAAAGCTCTTACAAGTTCGTTTCAATTACAATCTAACCCAAAAATGAGCTCTCTAGCTCTTTTTATAGTTTTTGGCTAAGTTTTGGCCCTGTCCAGACCTAGTGTCCGGCCTAGTTAAAAATTAGGTTCCAGGGCTTATTTGAGGGCTCAAACGATATCTAAAAAATACGAAATTTGGCAGGTAGATACTTCTAATGCTCCTCAAGCTCAAGGACTCCTTGGCTTGCACAAAATGGAGCTATAAAAAGATGAAATGATATTTACAATGGTGCTTAGTGATGATAATCACTTTTAATGGGTGTAGAGGTTTTGAAAGATTAAGGTTGCCTTAGTGCTAAATCTGCGTGAATGTTCATCAGTGCTTCTTTCTGAAGAAAATTGTTGGCCTACTTGCCGGATCGTCGTTGACTGCCTTGTCTGCTTGTGCTATCTCTTTTCTCGGACTCTCTTCTTGTGCTTCCTTGTCTTGTCAGTCCTTCAGCTCCAGCTCCAACACCCCCCCCTCTCTCGCGTCTGTCGTCCCTGACAGACCCTTGTTGAGAGGTTTTTTGGATGTAGTATTCGACGACGTCCTGCGCTAAATGATGTTCGGCAATTCGCAACCCTTTAGCCAAATCTGTTAGAAGAGCATCCCAGTCTACCGGCCCAGGAACCTCTGGATGTGGCGTACGTAGCTTTTCGGAGTGGAGAGCTTGTTCCACTGCAAACAACTGCAAGAGATGGGATGGTCTGGGAATGAATATCTCGGAATGATATTCCCAGAATCCCGTGACAAACATCTCTTCGAACGTTTGTTTGAAACAGGCCGGTAGATATTTGAGGCGAGCGTGCCATGCATACACAACATTGATTGATGGAGTTGTGCTCATGTCGTATACAAGATCCTGGTTCCCTTCATTAAATCCTAGTGCTGAGAGATGCGGTTCCTTGACATTTTTGAAGGTCCTGAAGGTGACCAGCATAAGTTCGAAAATTTTCAGGCACATCTGAGTCATGATATCAGGAACATTCTTGAAACGGGCCCCCCAATGCCGGATCGTTGAAATCATATAGCCAATTGTGGGTGCGCCTTTAGGGGGTGCGAAGTACACGTAATTTAGCCACTTCTCGCATCCTTTAATCGTCAGCACTGTATGTGTGTACTCCGGCCAGGATCTCCTTCGGAACACAGGGCAATAGCATGGATTATATTTGATGTACAATGGCATGTTGTTCCACGTTCTTACCATTTCCGGATAGGTTTCGAGCAATCGAATTCTCCATGTTGGTTGCCGGATATGTCCTTGCTTGGCACTCTCTGGGATGTCATCGGGTGCAAATTGGGTGGCAGAGGTGGGTTCCCTTGAGGTGTGGCGCTTGATCTCCGCATTATAATCCGCCATCAGTACGCAAAAAGGTACATACAGATCATCCGATGGCCCGATCCACCTATGGTGTGAAAGATTCTGGAAATAATCAGATTTTATTACCACCTCTTCCAATTTTGACATCAATGCGATTTGGACGGCCACCCTGTCATCATGCGTCGTGGCTACTTTCTCTAACTTTTGCATCCATTCCGGTGCCTCGATCTCAATTGTGTCCATGCCCTGTTCTGTGCGCTTACCTCCGGGTGTTGGCATCGGGGACATAGGGATCCTCAAATGTTTCTTCTACCTCAATTGGCACCAGGTCGTCAGGCTCGGGGTCTACCAGAGGGGAGGGCTGACGCTCATATTGCATAACCTTGCTGCGTAATTCCTCAAGTTCGGCCCGGAGTTTACTGACCTCTTCAGCTGTTTCTTCTGCGGTTATGCTCGGGCTGGGTTCTGTTTGTCGAGTGGCCAATTGTCTTCGTAACTCATCTCTTTCTTTTTCTAAAGCGGCATGGGCCTCCATTAAGTCTGCATGAGTTTCTAACACTACCTGCATATTCTCAGAGGGTATCGCCTTGAATCGTTCTGGGTCAATCTCTTGTGGGGAACCCTCCATGGCCGCTTCCAGGTTTTCTTCGTTCTGTTTCTGTAATCTCTTATTCTCTTCTAACGCGGTCGACATGTGTTTTCGGAGGAGGCCCAAGTTTCGTCGAAGTTTCAGGTTTTCCGTGATCTGAGAATGGAGCAGCTCGTCCATATGTCGTCGTTCGTCATCATCTGTTTGAGGTGGGTTGGCTTCTAATTGTGCGTATTGCTCCTGTAATGTCACGTGCTGCTGTTCTAGTTGCTGCTTCTGCTCTTCAAGATCCCGACATCTTGCTTGGAGATCCTCGTGGCGTTGGAAGAGCCTTGTATGTTGGTCGTCCAAGTGTTGGTAATGTTGCTGGAGTTGGGCCATGCATTGATGCATATTATTAAATAGGTTACCGAGAGGAATAGTATTGAATGCAGAGGGGTAGGGAAAGGGAAAGGGGGTTGTGAATGCAGTACTGGGGATGGGTGAGGGGGGAGGTGGGGGAATGGGAGAGTGTGGGAAAATGGGGGATGGGAGAGGTGCAGAGGTGGGTGATACCTCCATGAAAGTGGGGTTCGTGATGGGAGTGACTGTGAACATGGGGATTGTGGTAGCGGTGAGGGTTGTGAATGTGTACAGAGGTGTGTGTAATTGTGAACTTCTAGGAAGTGTGCTCGGGGTGGTGAGGTGTACAGTGGCGGTAGTTAGACTTATGTTTTCAGTGGGAGTAGAGTGTGTGGGTTGGCTGATGGATTGTGCGTTGGTGTGTGCAGTGGTTTCAGAGGTGGTGACAGTGGAGGTTACAGTGGTAGAGGGAGGTGATTGAGGTCGATGTGGGGGAGAAGGTGGCAAGGGAGGTGATGGGGGTGCACTTGATGTGTGGACTTCCTCGGTGTCGTGAACTGTGTGTGCCGTGCCAGTGGTTGTGGGGGTGCCTTGTGGTCCTGATCCTAATACATTCATTTGTTTTCCCGATCGTGGGGGGCGTCTTCCATATTTTCTCTCTGTTCTTCGTGAGTGCACAAGTGCTGTGTGCACAGTTTCCGGTACTCCTAAAGCATCTGATATCATTTCCAAGGTGGCACGGTATTGCTCGTCCACACCTTCCTCCTCCAGAATCTGGTTCATGAGAGCTTTACCTGCAGCTAATGAGAGCCTGTGTTGCTCTTGAACTCGGTTCATTGTTTCGTAAAGCTTCTTTAATGCGCTAGTGTAGGCGGGGGCACCTTCCAGTACTTGTAGGGCTTCTGGATCATACTCTTGTTCTTCGGGTTCTGAATGTCTGCCCTGTGTCTCCCCATGAGCTTCTTCTTCAGAGTCCACGTTGACTACGTCTGGTTGGTTGGGCTGTGCTTGGTCTGGGGCAGTTTGCTGTCCACTGGCTTCCTCTTCTTCAACTTCTGCATTTACAGCTTCTATGATTCTTGCAACTTCTTCGTCAGTTAAATCCTCTAGAGTGAACCCATGCGGGAACTCCAGATCAGTCGGTACTGGTGGAAATACAAGATTGGGGCCATCTGTGCTGTGCCTGGGAAGCCTGATAGTAAATGGTTGCACTCTTCGTGGAAGTCTTGGGGTTGTCTCAGGCGTCAGGGTTGCCCCGCGAGCTTGTGCACAAGGCATCTGGACAGTGCCTCGCATCTTCTTTGAGGGAGGCCCTACAGCTGACAATCTGCGTTGAAATTCCTGAGCTCTGGACCAGATCAGAGCCCTTTGCACCGGTACATCATAGGCGAGACATCTGTATACAATTCGTGTGAGGGCACAGCAACCATACAATACAGATCTTTGCTTCTTATACCATCTCTGATGAGCCATATGAATCTGGTCGATAATCCAGTGGGGCATATTGATGGTCAACTCAAAAGCATCCGCCAGGTAGAGGCTAAACCAAATCTTTTTGGGAGGCATTGTGAATCTATCCTGCGCGGGGAAGGCGAAATGTTGCATGACCATACGTAAGTGGATGGCGATCGTGGGTGTCATTGCAACCATGTCCTTCAGCTTTGTCAGATTCCTGTTCTTCATGTTGTCTGGAACCATTGTCTCTTTCTCTGTTGGAATGTGCATTCCCTGCATGTCGAGTGCTTCTCTTACCAGATTGATAGTTAAGCGGAAACGCTTCAGCTCGTTGCCCCTTGTAAGTGATGGGAGCACAAAGGAGCTGTATCCTTTCTTGTCTTTGCTGGAGGTGAGGGTACTAATGAGATATGAGCATCTTAGGAAATCTGGCTTTGGTAGTTGGGACTTGAAGTAGTCATAAAGCCCTGCCTTCTTCCAGATCGGCTTCAATCCTTCGTTATTATGTAGCCTTTCAAATTCCCGGGTAAAGAAGTGGTATCGGCCCCATCGTCCATTGAATTTGACTTCGGATTCCCACATATACGTGCCTTCACCCAGGGGGCCAGCAACGTCACTGAACCAATGTGAGGCTTTGCCCACCGGCATTGTGTGTCCCTGCGGAGGATTCTGGATTGGTATGGCGTGCAATGCCCGTAATGCCGCTGGTCTTTCCTTTAACTCCTCCTCGACTGGAAGACTTTCGATGTCCACCACTTGTGGGCTGGAGCCTGCCTGGGAGCTAGTTCCTACTGTATCAGCCATTTTACTTCTTGCTGTCTGTCTCTGTGAGAATATACAAACAGGTGTTAATATTGTACAGGACAAGGGAGGACCGTTGTTGTTCCCATCACAATATTAACATGAGGGTCGGGAGCGAATAATGGGTTAGTAAGTGTTCGGTGCACGTGTGTGTAGTTAATGCTTGGGTAATCCTAGGAGACTAATGAAGTTAGCAAGTGGGGATGAATTTACAAATTGGGGTCGGGGGGTTTATTACAGGTCTTAGGCTGCCAACGGCAGTGGATGGGCTTTGCTTTCGGTTTCGTAGAGACTCTAGAGAGCTTTCTCGGTATCGCTGTTTGAAAATGAGGCCTTTTAAGAACCCATGTACAAGTGATTACATGCACGCTCTTGGGTCTTGGTGTGTTCTTGAGCGTTGAGAACGAGTGAACACTGGTTGTACACGTAGTCGGGTTATGCTGCATAGGTTGTGGTCTTGGCGTAGCTACTTGTGCCCTCAAGCAAGCCTTAGGCACCCAAATTTGTCTTGATTGTGGGCTCGCCTTCATCGACTTCTTGGGCACCCAAATAGATTTTACTTTAGCAGAGGAATTTCTGAACGACTTCTTATTAGCGTCGTGTTGTTGGTTACTAATAAGAGGTTGTGCCCGTGTAGTTGACGGTGGTGCAACCGGTTGTTCGCCTTTCCGCACCCACACCTGGTTTATTTTCTGGGACATTCTGCTGCGTAGGTACTTTTGATCTCGGACATAGGTAGTACTCTGCTTCTTCTGCCTTTGATCCACCTTTGGTTGCTACCTCCTTCTGGCCTTTGGAAAAGAAGGGAGTTCCGTTGCATTCCTGACTCCCTTTTTGCAAATATCATTCCTCTGCAACACAGGGTTTTGAACAAGAACAGCATGGTCATCTTCATGTGTACCCCTGGAAGGACCAGGAGTCTGTGCCTTTCCTAGTTCCTTGAGTGCTCCATTGTCTAATTCTACTGTAACTTGACTATGATTGACCCAAACCTGGAGAAGTCCACTTCTTAGGTTTAGATTGACTGCTTGGTCATAGATCCAATCTTGACCCAAGACGAGAGGCTCAGTGAGATCCTCATCTTGACACACTAGTACTTTAACTGTCATTTCCTCATCCTGAATGTAGAGGGGAAGTTCCACCTCGCCCATGCAAGGGGTTTCCACGCCTCCCAATCCTATGAGATATGCTTCCACAGGATTGACAGTCAACTGTAATTCTTGGCAGTAAGACACTCTAACAGCACTAGTGGCTGCACCTGAGTCAATCAAGGCTCTTACGTTCCTTGCACTCTTTCCTTGTCCTATATCTAGGGTTATGAAAGGACGTCTATCAATTATCCTATGCGAGCTTGTTACTGCAACTTCACACATGGCCATAGGAAATCCTTGATCTGCATAGTCATTCGCTCTAGGCTGATCTCTACCTTGCCTTCGTAACTTCATCCTTCTGATGCGTTCTAAAGCTTCTGCTTGAGCTTCTTCTCGAACTCGCTTTTCTTCCTCTTTGCGTTTCTTAGCAGTGTTGAGTCGGCTGAGCATTTCCTCCGTGAGGGGTTCTTGATACAACTTGACTCTGCAACCGCTGATATAGTTAGGGAGAACATCACCCTCTAACGTGGCCAGTTGCACTGCTCCACTCGTGGAGATCCTATTGATGATCATTGGTCCGTAGCCTCTCTTTTCTAGCTTCCTCGCGTGTTGTTTTAGTGTATAGACTAAGACTAGATCTCCTGCTTTCAAGCCTTATCCTTCACATGGGCATCGAAATATGCCTTCTGTCTCTACTTGGCTGCATATATTCCTGCAGCGGCTCTCAGTCTTGTTTCTCCTAATCGTTCAAGGTCAAAGATCCTAGAGGAGAGCTCATGACCTGTCCATTCGTACTCTTGTGCTACTTTCAACGTAGGTATTAAGAAGTCCAAAGGTAGAACAGCGTTCTGACCAAATACCATCTGAAAGGGGGTGGCTTGGAGTACCGTTTTGTAGGCCACTCGGTATGCCCAAACAGCATGGTGTAGCTGTTTGTCCCAATCAGAGCGCTTAGTGTTCACTAATTTTGTCAGTACATTGCATAAGATTTTATTAGTGCTCTCAGCTTGCCCATTAGCTTGAGGGTGATAGGGGGCAGATTTCTTGTGTATTACCAAAAATTCTTGGAGTAGATTTTCAATCACTTCATTTAAGAAATGAGTGCCTCTATCACTTACAAGCTCGATAGGTAGCCCGTATCTTGTGAATACATTCTCAAACAAGAATTTGGCAGTAGTTTGAGCATCGTTCTTTGTCGTAGCTTTTACCTCTACCCACTTAGTGAGATAATCTGTAGCAACAATGATGTATTCCGCATGAGAACCTTTAGCTGGGGGATTAATGGGACCTACGAAGTCTATTCCCCACTTAGAGAATGCACGTCCACCCATCATAGGTTTTAGTGGCATCTCATCTTTGCGTATAGGATACTGAGTCCTCTGACAGACATCACACCGTTTCACATAGGTATGTGCATCCATGTGAAGGGTAGGCCACCAGAACCCCGCAAATAGTATTGCCTTGATCACCCTATCCGGTCCAAAGTGTCCTCCTGCTACACCTTGGTGAGCAGTTTCTAAGATCTTAAGATATTCACTTTCATGGACACATAGTCTCAGGTAACCATCTTTACCACGCTTGTATAGATTATCACCAATGAGTGAGTAATCCAGGGCTTCTTGTTCTAAACTCCTTTTCCTAGCCAGAGTCATGTCTGGAGGGAATGTGTTTGTCCTCAGGAAGGATACGAGAGGTTCGCTCCAATCTGGCACTATGCATACTTGATAAAGGGTGGCATGTTCCACAGGTGGTTTAGTGCAACAGATTGGGCATTTCTTGCACAACTTTTGGACATCCGCTTCCATAGTTGGCCAATGCACTCCGAATCTCTTTAGAGTCTGTAAAGTTCGTTGCTTTGAATGGTGTTGCTCTAACGCACCTACATGTGCTAATTGCAACCATTTAGCGTACTCATCCTCTTCTACGCAACAAGCCAAGATCCCTTGATCTGTGTGCGTGTACATGCTTCCTGCCATGATGTGGTACTTTTGGGCTTTTACAACCTCTCTATTCCGTGTGTTTATCACTGGATGATTAGGCCCGTATGTCAATACTGGTACCAATGGCTTGGCCCACTGCGGTACAACTTCCAAATTAAACAAGTAAGCATCAGGAAGGTCATCTGACACTCCTTGTGGGGCTTCTCCCGAGGTGAGCCTAGAGAGATGATCAGCTCTCAAATGAGTCCTACCTTTCCTTACCACAACTTCAAAGTCATATTCCATGAGCAAGAGAAACCATCTCACTAATCTTCCTGTGTTGCATGGCTTGTTTACGAGGTATAGCAATGCCTGATGATCAGTAAAAAATTTAAACTTATTTGCAAGCAAATAGTGTCTGAATTTCTTAACTGCATATACCATGCCTAAGCCTTCTCTTTCTGTAGTGGTGTAATTTCGTTCAGCCGCATTCAACTGTCTACTGGCATAAGCAATTGGAAGATCCATATTACCTTCACCAGTAGGTTGTGCAAGAACACATCCAATGGCATAATTGGATGCATCCACATGAACATGGAATGGCTTATTCCAATCTGGTGTGGTCAAGATTGGTGCTGAACATAATCTTCGTTTAAGCTCCTGGAAGGAATTCTCACATTCATCCGTCCACTCAAAGTTTGTCAGAAGTCCGTACATGGGCTTTGCAATGACAGCATACATGTGTATAAATCGTCGATAATAACCACAATGCCCCATGAAAGCTTGTACTTCCTTGACGTTCTTTGGCCTAGGTAGCTCTGCTATGGCTCTCACTTTTTCTTCGTCGGTAGATATGCCATTCTTTGACACTATGTGTCCTAGAATCTTGCCTTGCCTGACCATAAAAACGCACTTTTCTGGGTTCAGGCAGACTTGGTACTCTCTACATTTGTCAAAGATTTGTCTGAGTTCAGGAATATGGGTTTGTCTAACGTTGGAATGAGCACAGAGATCATCAACATAGACTTCTAAACTCTTCCTTAGGAACTCCTTAAACACATGGCACATCAGCCTCTGGAAGGTGGCTGGTGCATTGGTAAGCCCAAATGGCATTACTCTAAAAGCAAAAATGCCCCATTCTGTGGCAAAGGCTGTCTTATGCTGATCCTCTGGAGCTATGGCTACTTGATTGTAGCCCGAAAATCCATCAAGGAAGCTGTACACTTCCTTGCCTGCCACTCTTTCTAAGAGATGTTCTGTGATGGGAAGCGGATAGTTATCTCGAATTGTGGCTGCATTAACCTTCTTCAAGTTAATGCACACACGCAGTTTGCCATTCTTCTTGGGCACCACTACGATGGGGGATACCCATTCAGTGTGCTCAATTTCATAGATAAATCCAGCTTCGACCAGTCTATCTATCTCCTCCTTGATCTTAGCAGCGTAATTATCGTTATATGTATAAGGCTTTTGCTTAGAGGGTTTGGCATCTGAGGTCATGGGGATAGTGTGTGAGCATATGTCAGGGTCAACACCTTTCAAATCCTTGTAACTCCAAGCGAATACATCTCTGTATTCTCTTAGCAAGGCAACCAATTCGTGCTCCTCTTCTTCTGTGAGGTCATGGCCTATATACGTGCATCTCTCCTCTCCTTCTTCTATGGCCACTACTATTTTCTTAGTAGTTTCTTTGTTATCATAGGCCTCTCCTGATTGTGCCTCTCGTTTAGGCATTCTTATCATGACTCTCCTGTCATCTATCTCATACTTCTTAAAATTTTTTGGGACCTCAAACAAAGATTCTTCCTCTTCTGGTAAGGCTTCTCTCTTCTTTCGTTTCTTTCCTTCTTCCTTAGGGGTCATATGCGTTGCTAATCTTACATCATTTGTAACCTCTCCATGCCTCTGGGGTTGAAATTCTACTTCATAGAAGTATTCTTCATCTGATGCAAATGGTGGGTCCATAATGATTGACTCGAGATCGGAGTCACTTGCATCCTCAAATGCATCAGGGCTAGGTTCGCATTCTTCTAGAACTGCCTCTCCCATGATTGGCTCTATGGAGAAGACTGAAATGTCATAGCCATCCTCATCACAGTGAGGAGTCCATTGTTCTTCATTGATGGCTACGTCCATTGTTGCTAAAATTTCTGCCCAGCCATGGGGTTCGAATTCCTCATCAGGAAAAACTACAGGTGCATAGGCTGGGTCTTGAATTGCTCTATGTGTCTCTTTTGCACCTATTTCTCTGGCCTTTTCTCTCTTCTCTTCCTCTACTGCTACTTTGCACATCCATAAGTGGGTGTCTTCATGCATCCAAGAGGATCCTGACCCTATGGAATGCACAGATTCCGTATCATCTTTGGCTCTATGGATGGGATTCCACTGGATAGGAGGTACATCTCTATGAGAATAATCCTTGAGATTGACTTTGGTCGTAACACCCAAGTGTTGCAAATACAAGGAGTTGGTTCCCCAATCCTGTACCACTTGCAACTGTCGCATGAATGGTCTTCCCAAAATCATCTCATAGGCATGATTTTTGCTGAAGTCACATATAGCAAAGCTATGCTCAAACTCAACACCACAAGTGGTGAGAGTTATTCCTTCTAGCAATCCTAAGGGTCTCTCTATGTGACCATCGGCCATCTGCAATTTCATCCTCGTTGGCCTGAGTGCCGGCTTGCCCCAACGCTTCCATAGGGAAGTAGTGGCAATTGCAACTCCTGCACCTGAGTCCAAAATTGCCTTGGTGGTGTACTCCTGGTAGGTAATGGGAAGATAGGTGTTCCCTTCTTCACCTTCACACATATCTCCGATCTTGTCTAAGGGGATTTCAGGCACTGTTCTATGGGATCCTACTTTGGAACGAGGTTTTGCAGCTTCAGTTACTTGACTTGCTACATATTTTCGCGCTTCTGGTCTATCCTTAGGCAGTTCCCCCAAAGTGGAAACGCGTTGCACCTTGGTGTTCGTTACTACCTCCGTGTTCCTTGGTATGACTGAGTCGTCGTTCCTTACCATGACTGTGGGTGCTCTCATACATGTGGATTTTGCTTCCCATGGGCCTGTGAAGTGGGGTAGCTCCTGTATGGAATTAGACTCAAAGTCCAATCTCTCGTGAGACTGGGTACTCTCATGTTCCCCGTAAATAGATGGGATGTCTTGTGGGAATTGGTCGTGTGCGTCGTCCACAAGTTCAAATGGAGGGGCGACCTCACTTTCGTTATCCCATTTGTCTTCTTGAATCTCTCGTAGGAAATCTGGTGCAAACCGATTCATAGAAGAAGAAGTGTCTGGCTCCGTAGAATTAGGCGCATATGCAACCTGGGAAGGAGGGCTTATTCTATCGTTGGCTCTCTCCTCCTTCTCATAGATGGCTGGAGCACAAGCTTCTTGGGGAGGATTACTTATTCTATTACTTTTCCGAACAGGCTCATACGCTCTTTGAGAAGGAATGTGGGTCACCTGTGGAGGTACATAAGCTTTCGGGGGAGGCTCATCTGCCTTTTGGGGAGGAAGATAGGCTTCTTGAGGAGGCGCGTGGGCTTCCTGAAGAGGCTGGCTTATCCGTTCTCTTGCCCTATCCTTTCTTTGAGGGGCAGGTTCCTTCTCTGATTGTGCAATTAGCTTCTCTATTCTTTCTAGCAGTCCATCAAAGTGTAACTGCGTCTTAGCTGAACTAGAAATGTTAAATAGGCGGCTGGCCTCAAACATGGTCTGAGCCAATTCCACCATTTTGGCACAAATCTTGGTTCGTTCAAGCTCTAGCTCGGCTCTAGGGTAGCATTTTTCATGATCAGTTACGTTTGGCCCTTCTTGAATTCTGGCCTGATAAGCTTTCAGCATCATATTAAGGTCTTCGGGAGTGGGATCTGCTAGGACTGATCCTACTCTAGGGGGTGATGGGATTTGATGAGGCGGTGGGGAAGGTGGTGGGTTGGATAGAGATGGGAGTGGTGGAGGCGGGGTAATGTGAGAGGGAGTTTGAGCTGTGAGTTCAGTTATCCTCGCTTTGGTTTCTCTTATGCTTTCCTCAAGCTCACTCATCTTTTTCGCCCATTGTCTTTTCATTCTTTCTCGACTATCTTTCCACGCTCTAGTCCTTTTCTTTGTCACACTCTCGGTTTCACTAACCTCTGGGCCCTTTTCCTGGCTTGCCTCTTGGTTTTGCTGCAATGCCTGAGCTCTAGTGACTACCTGCACTGGTGCAGTGGAAGTGACACTTCCTGAGGAATCTACAACCAAACCAATCACATTGATAGGAGTGATTTTTGGCATATTATTGGGGTTCTTTGGGCAATCTCGTAGAAGATGCTCTTTTCCACAATCTTGGCAAAAGCCCTGGATCGTCACGGACTGATTTTGTGTAGGTGGAGGTAAGGGACAATCACGAATGAAGTGATCTCCCTGACATCGGTAGCATGGTCCTCTAGGAAAGGGTGGTCGTACCTGCCTAGGTTGAGGCCTAGGGTTGGGGTTTGCATACATGACATTCATGTAATCCGACTCCCAACTAGGTTCACTTGGTTCTTCACTATAGTAGGACTCACCATGTTCTGGGGACTGCATGTAGTAAGCCTGGGGACTATCGACATGTGTAGAATCAAAACTATGGTCACTCGGGTCACTTTCTGAGATCAATGGGGTTAATGGTACTATGGCCCTATTCAGGTTTTCTTCTGCAACAGCATACTTTACTGGAATCACGTTAGCGGGGTTTGGAGGCTGTTGAGCTAGCACCGGTTGGGGTCTCTGTTGGGCCTGATATTGTGGTTGGTAGGTTTGTTGGGGTCTAGCATATTGTGGTGGTGGAGGGTACTGGTTCTGGTATCTGCCTTGTTGGTAGGGCTGAGGGTAGGGTTGCCTAACTGCCTGCTTGTTGTATGGGCAATCTTGCGCAGTGTGGTTCGTGTACTTCCGTTCCATGGTGCAATATTGGCTATTTGGATTGACCTGGGGTTGAGCCATAATGGGACACACGTTTGCCATGTGGTCGCCACCGCATGTATAGCACCTCTTCGCTGGGGCAAACCTTGGGATTTGTTTGCTAGTCACACCTAATTTCTGAGCTACTTTTTCTGCAAGTTCCTCAATTGATGTGGACTGCGTGGAAGAGTGACTAGAAGCACTATCTGAATCTTTGTAGATTTTGGAAAGCTCTAGTTCTTCCCCTAGGTTATCTTCAATGTCAATGCACATGCGTACACACTCTTCTATAGTCCTAGGGTCCTTCAGATACACATAGGATCTCAATTTCGTACTCAGCAATCCATCAAGGAATAAGGCTACTTGTTTAGCAGATGTGGGTAGCTCCGAAACAGGGCACCTTTCAAGGTATTGTCTAAATCTTCTTCCTGCCAATCTTACAGTCTCTTGGGGAGTCTGTTTAAAGCTGTGAATCAATGAGGAGGTATTGTGTCTTATGCCGCTCTTAGAGAACTCTACAATGAAAGCCTCTAGGAGTTGGTCTATGCTCCTGAACTGTCGCTCATCCAATGGCTGAAACCATGTAAGTGTTGTGTTCCTAAGGGTTAGACCGAAGGCATTGTACTGTGTGAATAAATCCTCCACTTGTTCAGCTCTCAAGACTTGCTTGAATTCCGCCACATGATCATAGGGATCTCCTGTGCCGTCAAAGTAATTCTTCATGGACTTAACTAGCTGGGTGGGTCTCAAAGTTCTGGTGTGCTCTCTAGGCCTCGGCAGAGGGAATCCATCTACATTTCTTTGGTTCCTGTGGGCTCTATGCATCTCAGGTTCTACCCTATTCGTCTCGGTTCTCGTTCTTTCTCTGCCCACTGGGTTGGCAAAACTTACTTCTGGTCTATCTCTACTTCTGTCTCTTTGCGTACCATGAGCTTGGGAAGTTCCAGCCCCAGGGTGACCATAGGATACGTTTGATCTTGGTTGAGGGAAAATAAATTCACCCTTCCAGGTGTAAGCATGCCTATCATTTTCTGTCACCACAAAGATCCGTTCTGAAGCATGATCTAAGTAGGTCACTCTGCCTGGGCTATCTGGATCCTTAAACTCATAGATCATGATATTTCCTATATCTGTTGGCTGATTAGACTTATACCTCCAAAAGGCTTCATCAGTTTCTCGATTGAGGAGCAACTCTATGCTCTTGTTGTCTTGGGGGACCCATTCAGGTGTGATAATCCTAGTGAGAACTGATTTACCTCGAGGGGTTCTAGGTTCCGCACCCATGTTCCCTTGTTCCAGGTCCCCTAAGTCCGCTTCTGAGATTACATTTCCAAATTCATCTGTCCTATCTGGATGACTGGTGACTACGTATATGGTTCCTTCCTTGTCCAAGTATGCACCGTTTTCAAACTTGACAGCTGGGTGCTCTAGTCCTATGGATTGGTCAGGGTTTTTAATCTGGACCACGGATCTTCCTAGGCCGTCCTCATAGATGCTAGCACCTAATCGGTTGGTCCTAAGGTACTCCAACTGTGTTTTGTAAGGGCCTTCCACCCTGTACAGGTAAGGCACACCTGAACTTCCCGTAGGTCTGTCCATACCTTGAGACATCCCTGATTCACTGGTATCAGAGCTAGGGTAATGAGAGTGGTGACTCAACTGCTGGGCCCAAGACCTTGTAGTGTGATTGACACTAGCCTCTGAAGACCTAAGGCTTTGTCTCTCTCTTACTAGGTGTCGTCCTGATCTAAGGTTCATATGCCTAACTGATTAGCCCAATTTTTACCCAGAGTACAACCTCGTTGCCGATCAATTGGTACCAGTCACTTGATTCTTTTTAGTTATTCCTCGTGTTTAAGGTCTTGTCTGCTATTACGTCGTCAGGAATACTTGAATGTTCTTCGTACGTTCAGGTTGATCGTTCCACGTTGGGTTCTTTTCCTTTATGTTATCGACAGTTCAGAGATTAAGTTTTTAGCTCGAACTTGAGTTTTTTAGGTAGTCTTCAACTTGATAACTGCCTATCGTCGCCCTGACTTACTCCTACCTCTAGTCGTTCTTAGCCTAGGCTATGAATTGACAGAGGGGGTTAAAAGTTTCCAACCTTTTGTTTCCTGCTTGGTTGCCCTTGAATGCTCAGGAGGTGTGTTCCCAAGCTTGCACTTACACTTGCTCAGAACGCCTTGCGATGCTCTCAATAGATCTGTAAGAGTTCCAAAGTTAGCTCAAGACTTAAACTCCAAAGACAGAACCAATGATTTTCATTCAGGTAGCACAACACCAATTTTCACTATGATTCTTTTTGGAAAATAATTCTAGAGATCCCTGACTTTGATCCCCCTGGAGCTCAAAAAATTGATTTCGTATGAAAAAGTTATGACTGTTCAGGGTTTAGGGGGTTAAAACAAGATTCACTCTGGCCGACAGATCCTAGGATTTTCTCCAAATCACAAGTGTAGGAACCTCCCAAAATGCTAATAGATTGACTATTTTGCCCCAAAATTATCCCAAAAATCGAACCCTAATTTTTGGCCGAAAAGCCTGTCAATCGCGATCGACAGGTCTGTCAATCGCGATTGACAGAGGTGTCCGTCGGGGCTGTCAATCGCGATCGACGGTGTCAATCGCGATCGACAGAGTCGATCGTGGCTGTCAATCGCGATCGACAGTATCAATCGCGATCGACACGTTCTCCGGATTTTTCGTCGAGATTTCAGTCAATCGGGGGCCTATCAGTCGTGATGGACACGTGGCTACGCGTAAAAGTCAATCAATCGTGGAATTTCAGTCAATCGCGATCGAGGGTGTCAATCGCGATTGACAGGGGTGTCGGTCGTGGCTGTCAGTCGCGATCGACAGTATCAATCGCGATTGACAGGGTCCTACGTGGCAGTCTGTCGGTCGCGAGGGTCTGTCGGTCGCGATTGACAGGGTCTGTCGGTCGCGATTGACAGGGTCTGTCGGTCGCGATTGACAGAGTCTGTCGGTCGCGATTGACAGAGGCTGTCGGTCGCGATTGACAGAAAACCTCGGGATTTTTCTACTGTTTTTAATGTTTTAGGATGTGCTCCTTGTGCTTGTGCTAATGGTGCACTCACTTTTGTGAAAAGCCAAAAATTTCTGTCAGTCGCGATCGACAGAAGCCTGCGACCGCGAGACAGTTTCTTCGAATCTCGTACCTGCGCGCAGCGTGCTGGGGATGATGATGAAGGCAGTACCTGCAAGAATCACAACAACATGCAAAAACAGTGCAAGCAATATCGCTCTCTCGCTCTCTCTCACAAGTGGAATGGAGGAAATGAGGTGGAGATGGTGATATGATCAAAACTGAAAATTTTCGCGATGATGGAGATGGAGGTGGGAGATGGTGATGATGATGATGGTGATGAAGATGGTGAAGAAAGTAAAAGAAATTCGATGAGAGTGAAGAAAATACCTACAACTCCAACGCGTCAACTCTACGTCTTACCATCACACGCTCGTCCTCAAAGCTCGTTCCCCGGCAACGGCGCCAAAATTTGGTGTAGCTCAATGATGAGTAGCACCTCCTTTAATGTCAATCCGGGAAGACGTGAGGATGGTATGAAGACCTCGAGCAAGTGGCAGCACAAGTGCGTGAGTGAGAAGCACACAAGCATGCACACACATACACACACACGCGCACACACGGCAAGACAAAGAGGGAGAATCAATGGAGTTCTTTAGATTACTTTCAAAAGCTCTTACAAGTTCGTTTCAATTACAATCTAACCCAAAAATGAGCTCTCTAGCTCTTTTTATAGTTTTTGGCTAAGTTTTGGCCCTATCCAGACCTAGTGTCCGGCCTAGTTAAAAATTAGGTTCCAGGGCTTATTTGAGGGCTCAAACGATATCTAAAAAATACGAAATTTGGCAGGTAGATACTTCTAATGCTCCTCAAGCTCAAGGACTCCTTGGCTTGCACAAAATGGAGCTATAAAAAGATGAAATGATATTTACAATGGTGCTTAGTGATGATAATCACTTTTAATGGGTGTAGAGGTTTTGAAAGATTAAGGTTGCCTTAGTGCTAAATCTGCGTGAATGTTCATCAGTGCTTCTTTCTGAAGAAAATTGTTGGCCTACTTGCCGGATCGTCGTTGACTGCCTTGTCTACTTGTGCTATCTCTTTTCTCGGACTCTCTTCTTGTGCTTCCTTGTCTTGTCAGTCCTTCAGCTCCAGCTCCAACAGTATGGTTAGACAAGCCACAGATATTGCATGGAGATTGATTGTAGGGTCTCCCCCTACCTGACTTACCTCCTCTGCCTCTACCTCTAGATGATCTACCTCTCCCTGCATAGTTTGCTTGGGAGGTAGAGCCTTCTTCATCAACCTTCTTGCTTTTACCTTTGTCTTTTATCTTCTTATCAATATAAAGGGCAGAGGGATTGTTACCTTTTGATTGCTCTCCATTCTTTGTGATCTTTGCTTCATGTGTAAAGAGTTGTCCAATCAGAGTTGTTAGATCAGGTGCTTGGATGTCCATGTACAAGTCCATTGCTGTGGTAAATCTCTCCCACTTGTCATCTGCCTTTAGTCCATTGATCACTTGTCTGACTATTTGCTCTTCCTCAATTTCTTCTCCAACACTTGCAAGTTGATCGGCAATGTCTTTGACTTTGGTGACAAAATCTGAGACACATTGTTTTGATTGCTTCCTAAGA
Source organism: Ceratopteris richardii (assembly GCA_020310875.1). Lineage (NCBI taxonomy): Eukaryota > Viridiplantae > Streptophyta > Polypodiopsida > Polypodiales > Pteridaceae > Ceratopteris > Ceratopteris richardii. Next base: position 49,134,739 of record CM035414.1, on the reverse strand, counting down.
GTTGTAAACTCAATCCATAGCTGATTCTTTCTGGCCCTTGTGCTTGATGAAAAATATGTTGACAAGGTTTCCCAAGTCTCTTGGGAAGTCTTACAATTCCTTACATGAGGTAGAAGGAAATCAGAAATAGAGTTTAGAAGATATGACCTTGCCAAAGCATCTTTTGCACACCATTGGTTGAGCCTCTCATGTTCATCCTTTGTTGGTAAGCCTCTGGTCTTGAATGAGGGCAACTCCTCATCTCCTGAAATGTATCCATACAAGCTTCTCCCTTGTAGATAGGTCTTCATTCTCAATGACCAAGCCTGGTAATTATTTCTGTCCAATTTGTCAATGAAGGAAGGGAAACCATCACCCATGTTTACCTTCTTTGCTCTGATACCACTGTTGGATGTGATGGCTGGATGCACTCAGAAGATCAAGCTGGTGCTGCAAAACCTGCTTCACACCTGCCCTCCTTTCACTTCAGATATGTTCAGTAGACTCCTTGAGCTTCCAAATGACACCAAAATATGCTATATGTACTTTGGAAAAGGTTTGAGTAATAACTTGATCAAAACAGACTACTTTGCAAATCACAAGGCTTGAAAACTTTCTATTTTAGTCTTGATACCTGCTCAGTGTTATGCTCAGTATGACCAGTGTAGTTACAATTAGAAAAATTCCTTCTAGGGATATTCAATTGGCTTAGTAAGCTTCCATTTGCAAGTGGAATGAAAGAAAATGATAAACCACACTCAGAGAAATCACTTTAGCAAAATAAGGTGTACCCCCGACTTTTTAGGAGACTTACAGTCAGAGACCAGTGAGCACCCCGACTGAGATTTCTCTGTGATGGTAGATCCAATGGCCTTGAAACTTTGTAGGTGTATAGTAGACTTTGAGCTGAATCCAATGCACTTTGAATCATCCAATTTGGTTCAGTAGATCTTGAGATATGCCTCTTGGAAGTTGACAGAGTTGAAGGTAGTCACTCAGAGAAAACAGAGACGGTGGAATATAACTTCTTGATGGCCAAGGTGTATGCCATGCTTTAAATGTTTCATCTTCGTGCATGTTGGCGTCATCTTGGGTGTCAGTTTGCTATCAGTTCATCTGTCTACACATTCTCTTAGGAGTCATGAGTGCCGTGGCTGGCTTCATCATCACCCTCGTCATCATTTGTTTTTGTTCTTTCTTCTTCTGAGCTGGATACTACTTGTCCTTGTTGTTGGTCCGGGGGAGTGGTCCGGTAGCTTGGATGTTCATATTCTTGAGAAAAGAGTTGTCCTTCTGAAAACTAGAATTCACTTGAAAACACATCCTGCATCTCGAAATCGAATGTTGTGTCCGTTGGTTCTGCTTCCAAGTTGGGTATCGCAAAAGAAAATGCTTATGCACCAATAGTGGTGGGAACTTCTGCTGCAGTGGTGGTAGGTTCTTGAACTGATGTTGGTTGTGAGGTAATCGCACTAGTAGTGCCTTCTGTAATGATAGGCCGTGATAATCGTATGCCAATAGGTTGTACAATTACAGGGGCTTTTGTCGGAGACTGTTCTGGAGAGGGTTGCGATGACGGTGATTCCGGAACTTGTAAGCATGGAATGGTTCCTCTCATGCGCTTTCCTACTCAGCCTTTGCTAGCCTTCCTAGCTTTCTTTGCTGTCCCTTTGAATGCCTTCAACTCATCGCTTGTCATTGCATGCTCGATTGGCAAGTCGTATGCCAAACACATATAAACAATGTGCGTGAGAGCGCAACATCCATGGATTTCCTTTTTTCTTTCCCATCCGTGTTGTGCTAAGTATAGCTGGTCAATGACCCAGCTTGCCAAATCTACAGTTTGAGGTCCAATACATGATAAGTACAATCCAAACCAAATGCGTTTATGGGGCATGGTGAATCGATCCTGAGCTGGAAACACGAAATGTTGCATACAGATTCTTAATGGCTTAAAGAGCTCAAGTGTGATTGCCAAAATATCTTCCCATTTTGTAACATCTCCACACTTCATAGGCTTGGGAATTAGCCTTTCGCGCTTTGTCGGCGTGTGAGTTCCATGTATCTTGATTGCAGCCTTAATCAAATCTTTTGTCAAATAAAACTTTTTGAATGGGGGGTCATTCACCAAGGACAGCAAAATGAAGGTGCCTGGCAAATCCTTGTTCTCAGAAGCTGTCAAAGTGGTTACTAAATAGTAGCATCAGTAGAAATCTAGTTTAGGCAACGGATCACTGAAGTATTTAGTGAAGCCAGCTCTTGCCCAAACATGCTTCAGGTATTCTGTGTTCTATAGTGCTTCAAACTCTCTTGAGAAAAACTGGTACTTGCCCCATGTACGGGTATCAAAAGTCAAATTGGCCTCAAAAAGGAAATCTACATCTGCCAATGGGCCTGCTAAACCTTGGAACCAATGAGAGTTGCGATGAATTTTTTCAGTATATCCCTTAGGAGGATCGTCAATTGGCATAGGTCTTGGAAATCCGTGAAATTTTGGTGGTTGAGCCGTAGGATGTGGTTCAGCTAGTAATTTGCCAATATTTGCCATGTGTACACTAGGGCCAGCTTCAGATGGTCCTTTTGCCTGCATGATGAATGATGCGAGTGTGTAGAAGATCTGCTACAAAAGATTAACACATTAGTATGGAAATTAATCATGATCCCGTTAAAGTGAGACCGCAATCCCTTTCCATAACCGATGTGTAACCCGTGTAGCCGAGTGTTGTGATGTGGTTTCTTGATGAGATGCTATTACAAGTGATGTTGGGTTATAGTGTTTGGATTTGTACATGGTTTAGGTGTGGGTGAATTATTACAAAGGTCTTGGTTAGTCGGGGTGGGAGAAATATTAGACATTGGTACATGAGGAGATATTTGGATACGTTTTGGTATCCATTTCCTGAGAGTTTCTGAGCGGGTGATATGTTTCTTCTAAGGGACAAAAGGTGATATTGGCTGTGGTGGTATTGAGGTGTGGATAGGTTGCTAAGGGGTATATAATACATGGCTTGAGTGTTGAGCTATGCTACACTGTTTTGGTACCCAAATCTGCGTGGGTGTGGGTCGATTCATAAGGTACTTCTTAGCGATCCACATATGTCAAATGTTCATACTCGTAGAAGAAGGTCGAGAAGACATTGGATACTGACTCTACTTCTGCCTTGACTTCTTCTTGTCAATGTCTGCGTTGTTGAAATTTGGAGGTGCTTTCTGTCCCTTTGGCACCCGTATTTGTCGCGTGCCTCTTGCTTTATGATATTGATACTACTGCTTTCTTCCTTGTGTCATTTGATATGTTCGTCGGTCTGGGTTCCTCTGTTGTGGTTGACTCCTTTGTGGTTGAGTTTGAGAGGTCCGATGGACACTCTGCTTTGGAAAAGAAGGGAGGTCCAACACTTGCAAAACCTGCCCATTAGGAAGTTCTCCGCATTGTATCAAAAATCTAGGCCAATCCATAGTAAGTGTGGAAGGATGGGCACTGCAGGGTGTTTTGCCCATGTGGATGTTGATGCCGTCCACCTGACTGCTCATTGTCCCCATCTATCCTGCAATGGTCCCCATTTGTCCGCTGCTGGAAGACAGGGGGAAAATCTCCTGACAATCTTTTATCTGGCAACAATCCATTGCCAAGCTCTCATGGGTTCACTTTGAAGGAAGCGTGCTTAGCCGAGGGATTTGGCCAAATATCTTCTGGTCCTCCGTTGCATGCATTTCATAGGGTCTGGGGTTACATACCTCAGGTGGGGTGTTGTTAGGGAAGTCAAGCGGTATCACTCGCTTCTGATCTAAGGTTCCAATCTGCAAGGAACCTTGTCTAAGATTTAGGTCCACTGAGCGATCCTATAGCCAATCTTGGCCAAGGATTAGGGGTTCTATCAGGTCCTCATCATGGCACACTAGTAGCTTCACTGTCATGGTCACATCATGTATGAGGATAGAAAGATCCACCTCACCCATGCAAGGGGTTTCCATGCCTCCTAGCCCTATGAGGTATGCCTCAATTGGCCGCATTTCTATTCCTGAGTCCTTATAGTGGGACCATCTAATCGCACTAGTCACAGCACCTGAGTCAATCAAAGGTGTGAGCTCTTGGCAAGGGTTGCCGTGCTCTAGCCTGACTGTAATGAATGGTCTCCGATCCACTATGCTAAGATGAGTGGTTGAATTTACTTGACACATGGCCATGGGGTATTTGGGTGTTGTTTCCAGATGGTTATAATGTTCTCTCCCTAGTCCTTGTCTTCTTAGCTTCATGCGCTTAATGCGTTCTATAGCTTCTGCCTGAGCTTCAGCTCGAATTCTATTTTCTTCCTCCTTATGCTTCTTTGGCAACGTGAGTCGTCTAAGCATATCCTCAGTAAGATGTTCCTGATATAAGTTGACTCTACAGCCACTAATGTAATTAGGCATTATGTCTCCTTCTAAAGTGGCTAATTGTACTGCTCCACTTGTTGAGAGTCTGTTAATGATCATAGGTCCATAGCCTTGCTTTTCTAATTTCCGTGCGTGTTGTTTCAACATATAGACTAGGACTAGATCTCCTTCTTTTAAGCCTTTATCTTTCACATGTGCACCAAAATAGGCTTTCTGTCGCTTCTTTGCTGCATATATTCTTGCTACTGCTTTCAGCTTGGTTTCTCCTAATCGTTCCAAGTCCATTATTCTTGCTGATAATTCATGGCCGGTCTAATGATGTTCTTGCGCAACCTTAAGGGTCGGTATCAAGAAGTCCAAAGGAAGCACAGCATTCTGACCAAAAACCATATGAAAGGGAGTTGCATTGAGTATGGTCTTGTAGGCCACTCGATATGCCCAAATAGCGTGGTGTAACTGTTTGTCCCAATATGAACGTTTGTTGTTCACGAGTTTCGTCAGTACGTTACAAAGGATTTTGTTAGTACTTTCTGCTTGACCATTGGCCTGAGGATGATATGGTGCGGATTTCTTGTGAATCACCATAAAATCCTGTAACAAATATTCAATGACCTGGTTTAGAAAGTGAGTTCCTCAATCGCTCACTAACTCTATAGGCAATCCATATCTTGTAAATACATTTTCAAATAAGAATTTTGCAGTCGTGTGTGCATCATTCCTTTTTGTGGCCTTTGCCTCTACCCATTTGGTAAGATAATCTGTGGCAACAATAATGTATTCGGCATGTGTACCTTTTGCAGGGGGGTTAATGGGTCCCACAAAGTCTATACCCCACTTAGAAAATGCACGTCCTCCCATCATGGGTTTCAATGGCATTTCATCTCTGCGAGTAGGAAATTGAGTTCTCTGGCACACATCACATCTCTTTACATAGGTATGTGCATCCATGTGAAGAGTGGGCCACCATAATCGTGCAAAGAGGATGGCTTTGACTATCCTATCGGGTCGAAAATGACCTCCTGCGACACCTTGGTGTGCAGTCTCTAGTACGCTCAAATAATCGCTTTCATGAACACATTGTCTTAAGTATTCGTCCTCGTTTGTATAGATTATTGCCAATAAGTGAATAGTCTTGAGCTTCCTGCTCTAGACTTCGTTGTCATGCTAAGGTCATTCCTTAAGGGAATGTTTTCGTCCTCAAGTACGTCACTAAAGGTTCACTCCATTCTGGTGTGAGAGACACGTGATATAATGTAGCATGTTCTACTAGTGGTCTTTCACAACAATCAAGGCATTCTTTACATAACTTGTAGACGTCTGCTTCCATCGAAGGCCAATATACTCCTAGTCTATGCAGAGCCTATAATGTACGATGTTTTGAATTATGTTGCTTTAATGCACCTACATGTGCTAATTGCAGCCAATTTGCATGTTCTGATTCATCTACACAACAAGCAAGAATCTTTTGATTATCCTGTTTATATATACTTCCTCCTATTATTTGATATCTTTGTGACTTGGTAATCTCTCCTTCCTTGATCCTGATTCTAGGATTCTTGGGTCCATATGTGAGAATAGGGACTATCGACTTAGCCCATTCTGGTGCTATCTCAAGGTTAAACAAATATGCATCGGGTAATTCATAAGCTATCCCTTGAGGAGCTTCTCCTGTGGTTAATCATGAAAGGTGGGTTGCTCTAAGATGTGTCTTTCCTTTCCTGACTACTACTTCAAAGTCGTACTCCATGAGCAATAGAAACCAACGTATCAGTCGTCCTATGTTACATGGCTTATTGACTAAGTACAGTAATGCTTGATGATCTGTAAAGAACTTGAACTTATTCGCCAACAAATAATGCCTGAATTTCTTTACTACATAGATCATTCCTAATCCTTCTTGTTCCGTAGTGGTATAATTTCTTTCTGCTGCGTTCGATTGTCTGCTCGCATAAGCTATGGGGAGATCTATATTACCTTCATTTGTGGGTTGTGCTAACACACATCCTATGGCATAGTTGGAGGCATCCACATGTACATGGAATGGCTTGCTCCAATCTGGGGTTGTTAGTATTGGTGCTGAGCACAAACGTCATTTAAGTTCATTAAATGAATTCTCACACTCATCTGTCCATTCAAACTTGGTCAAAAGAGAGTACAGAGGCTTGGCTATGATTGCATACATGTGTATGAATCGTCTGTAATAACCACAATGACCCATAAATGTATGTACCCCTTTTACATTAGTTGGTCTAGGTAGATCGTCAATTACCTTCACTTTTTCCTCATCTATAGAGATTCCATTCTTTGTCACAATGTGTCCTAGAATTTTGCCTTCTTTGACCATGAAAACACACTTTTCTAGGTTCAGACAAACTTGATATTCTCAACATTTGTCAAATACTTGCCTTAATTCCAGGATATGAGTCTACCTCATGTTCGAATGTGCACGCACATATGTCATCAACATAGACTTCCAAATTCTTGCGTAAGAATTCCTTAAAAATGTGACACATGAGTCGCTGGAAAATAGCGGGTGCATTTGTGAGCCCAAATGGCATTACACGAAACGAAAATATGCCCCATTTTGTGGCAAAAGCTATCTTGTGTTGATCTTCTGGAGCAATGGATACTTGATTATAGCCTGAGAAACCATCAAGAAAGCTGTAAACTTCCTTGCCCGTAACTCTTTCCAATAAGTGTTCTGTGATAGGAAGAGGATAACTGTCTCTAATTGTGGCAGCATTAAATTTTTTAAGGTTAATACACACACGCAATTTTCCATTTTTCTTAGGCACAACCACAATGGGGGATACCCATTCAGTATGCTCAATTTCATAAATGAATCCTGCTTCTATCAAACAATCTATTTCTTCTTTAATCTTCGCAGCGTAATTATCATTGTACGTGTCCGGTTTCTATTTCGTAGGTTTTGCATCTGGAGTCATAGGGATTCTATGAGAACATATGTTCGTTTCTCCTTACTTTCGATCAAGTATTCTAACCTCTCCATTAGTCCTTGAAAGTGTAGTTCAGGTTTTGCCATGTTATTCCAATTGAGATAACGAGAGGCTTCGAACATATTCTGTGCTAGTTCGACCATCTTCATGCAAAGTTTAGTCCTCTCAATTTCTAAATATGCTCTTGGATAGTTCTTGCTCATTTCCGCTATCTGGGGTCCTTCTTTAAATCTATCTTGATATGCACAAAACATCATGTCTAGGTTTTCTTGGTGTGTTCCACTAGAATTGATCCTGATTTCTGAGCTAGGTTCTCCTGATTTGATTCTTGAGAAGTTAATTCTAGGATTTTGGCCCTCGATTCCTTTAAATTTCCTTCCAACTCAGTTATCTTTTTACTCCATTTTCTCTTGATTCTTTCTCTGGAATCTTTCCAAGATTTCGTCTTTTTATTACTAGATTCTCCAACTTCACTGGGTTCAGCTATTTTCTTCTGATTAAGCTGTTGATTCTGTAAGAGCCCTTGGGCTCTGGTTATAGCTTGGATAGGCACATATCTAGGGTTGGATCCATATGCGTTGTGTACAATACCTATCACATTGATGGGTGTCACATTTGAAACATTAGCAGGGTTCTTAGGAAAATCTTTTATGACATGCTCTTTGCCACAATCGGCACAAAAGCCTTGTATGTTATAGCATTGTGACTGTCCTGCTATGGGAGGATGTGGACAATCCTTTATGAAATGATCTCCTTAGCACCTAAAGCATGGTCCTCTAGGGCCCTCTGGTCTTTGTTGTCTCAATTGGGGCCGTGGTTTAGGGTTGGTATACATCACATTAGCATAGTCGGGCTCCCAACTAGGTTCCAATGGTGGACTATCATATTGATATGTTTCCACATGTTCTGGTGACTTTGAATAATATGCGGGTGGATTATCTACATGATTAGAGTCAACATTGTTTGAGTTTGGGTCACTTTCTGTGATCAGGGGTGATGAAGGCACTAAAGCCCTACTTAGGTTCTCTTCTGCAGCAGCATATTTAATTGAGATGACATTCACTGGTGGGGGTGGTTGTTGAGCTAAAACAGGTTGAGGTCTCTGTTAAGCCTGATAAGGATAGTTTTGAGGAGGCCTATAGTAATGAGGCTGAGTATTGTACTAACCTTGATACCTATCTGGTTGCGGGTATGCTTGCGGGTAGTTCTATCTCACTACTTGTTTATTGTATGGGCAGTCCTGAGCCGTATGATTCGTGTATCTTCTCTCAATCGTACAGTACTGGCCACTAGGGTTGGCTTGCGATTGTGTTGCATTGGGACACACGTTTTCTATATGATCACCACCATAGGTGTAACAACACTTGTTTGTTGTTAACCTTGGCATCTGTTTGCTAGAAACTCCTAGTTTCTGGGCCACTTTTTCTGCTAGGTATTCTATCGAGCAAGACAATTTTGAAGATGCTAGAGATGAACAATCTGAGTCCTTATAGACCTTTGAGAGTTCCAACTCGTCTCCTCGGTTGTCCTCAATGTCTATACAAATTCTTACACATTGCTCTAGTGTTGTGGGTTCCTTCAAGTACACATAGGAGCATAGTTTAGAGCTCAACAGGCCATCTAAAAACAATGACACTTGCTTGGCCTGTGAGGGTAACTCTTGTATTGGACATCTCTCAACATATTGTCTAAACCCACGTCTTGCAAGTCTGACCGTTTCTTGAGGGGTCTGTTTGAAACTATGAATTAATGAAGACGTATCATGCTTGATCCCACTTTTATATAATTTAGTGATGAATGACTCTAAAAAGTGATGGATGTCTCTAAACTCCCTTTGTTGCAATGGTTGGAACCAAGTTAAAGTTGTATTCTTTAACATTAGTCCAAAAGCATTATATTGCGTGAACATGTCTTCTACTTGCTCTGCTCTTAGAACTTGCTTAAATTCTGCAACATGGTCATAGGTGGTGTGGCTCAACCGTAAGCACCACCTCCTTTACTTGTCAATCTGCGGAGACGTGAGGACCGGTATGAAGACCATGAGCAAGTGAAGGCACAAGTGCGTGAGTGAAAGCACACAAACATGCACACACATACACACACACGCGCACAAGGTAAGATCAAGGAGAGGAACAATGGAAAGCTTCGATTGCAAAAGAGTTCTCTTACAAAAGCTCTATTCTCTAACAAGCTAACCCCAAAAATGAGCTCTCTAGCTCTTTTTATAGTTTTTTGAGTAGTTTTGTCCCTGTCCAGACCTAGTGTTCGGCCTAGTTAAAAATTAGGTTCCAGGGCTTATTTGAGGGCTCAAACGAAGTCTAAAAATTATGAAAATTGGTACGATGGTACTTCTACTCCTCAAGCTCGAGGACTCCTCGGCTTGAACAAAATGGAGTTATAAAAATAGAATATGGTATTTACAATGGTTTTTAGTGATGAAAATCACTATTTTTGTAGGGATTTCTTTTGAAAATTTGACATACACTTCTTGGATCTCCCTACTTGCTCCTTCTTCTTGTGTGTCCACCTCTTTAATGTGCTCCTGTGCTTTGTCCTTGAACTTCAGCTTCAGCACTCCCCCCCCCCTCTCGAGTCTGTCATCCCTGACAGACCCTTGTTGTAATGGTTGTTCCATGTAGTTCTTTGAGAGGTAGTGTCTATTTGGTAGGAACAAGAGCCGTCTACCTTCGAAATGTGGCAAGGTTGGTTGTCCGGTTCTTCATTTGTCACTAAAAGCCTTTGGAAGTTGTTGTCCCTTGGTATGTGCTCCTTCCTTGGATTCCAACATGATTGTGTCATGGTGGGCCTCCATTGATGTCCTCCAAATCTTCCAAAGATGATATTCCTATGGAGCTCATGCCCCGTACTCGTAACCATAATGAATGATGGGTAAGTGTGTTCGTGCATGGGTTGAGTAAAATATGTGCCTTGTGCACGGCCTTGTAATGTAGCCCTATGCATGCTTACTTGGAAAAATGCATTGGAGGAAGTATGGTGCAAAAATTGGGGTTTTGAGCTAAGTGCTCAAGGGTATGCCGACGAAGAGGTTTCCTAATCTAGGCATTTGTGATGGAACATTATCGATGAATGTCCATGTTGAGGGGCCACTGATGAGAATTCCTTTGAGTGCTTGGTTTGTTTCCTCTTTTCAAAGCAACATTTTCCAAATACTGAGAATTGAATTTTTTTATATTTCTTGACAAACAACATTGGGTAACTACACGAAGCTTAGTTTCACATATTCTCTTTAGCTCACCATAAGCATGAGTCTTCTCACCCAGTATACATATAAGAATTTGCAGTGTACCCGAACTACCTCTTGTAGATATCTCCTTGGATGCCGTGGATGCTCTCGTACATACAGTAGTGAAGCATCACTCAAGTTGTGGAACTTCAAGCTCTTCCCTCCTAGCATGGTAAGGGGAAACAATAGTTGTGGATGCCATGTTCATGCCAAGTTCTTGACATCTACCAGATAAGGCATCAATTATATCATCTGCTAGCCGAGGCACACTTCTATCCAAACTGATAAATGCCTAGTAATCAACAGCTCCACCTTCAACTAAGCATGACTCATTCATGTTTCATGAGCCAAACCTGTGAACAAGTTCTTTCTCTCTCTCTCTTTTTTTTTGTTTAAGGAACAATGTCACCAAACAAGAAGACAGATGTTAATATCAGAAAAAAATGATTGACATATGTCAATGTGCTCTTGTGCATGGGACTCTCAAATGTGTCTATGCACGACCGTGTAATGTGGCCCTATATTAATGCATACTTTGGAAATGCATAACGTGAATGGTGCAAAAGACAGGGTTGTGCAAGAAGCACATGGTTGTCGCTCGTTGAGGCTTTCAATGTTACTTGTAGATTTTGATGTCAGCTTTGGTGGAGGTATCCATTGGACCTTGAAATGATGTATTCCTCCTTATTGGGGTCCATCTTAGAACATCATTTGGCACTGTAGAGATCGCTTCAGGCATCTTCATCTTTGGATGGTTTCTTAAATTTTGTATCCCACGTGGTTGGTTCCTTGGTTTTGTGGGGGCTACCAGTGCTTTTGGCTTCCATACCCATACCTTTGTGGCTGGTCTTCTAACCCTTGTTGAAGAGGTGAGTTGTTCTGGTTTTAGTCTTGGTGTTTGGTTCTGACCCTTGCTCCGCCTTGGCTTTTTTGTTGCGACTTTTCTCATGTGGGAGAGCATAGATTGTTGTGTATGTAAGAGCTTCTTGGGTACCCATATTGGTAATTGTCCTTGTTGAGCTGCAGCTAATTTCTTAGGCACCCAAACTTGTCGGATATCTTGTGGTTGAGTTTGTCCTAGCTTCTTCATTCGTCTTTTGGCCTGGTGGGGGTCCCTGGAGGGGAATTGTGGGGTTAAGGCCGATGGTTTCTCTCCTTTTCGTACCCATATCTGCTTCATGCCCGGCACTACTTCCCTTTGGAAATCCCATTGTCTATTTGATATAGCAGTTGTCCTCTTCCGTTGTACTTGCCTTGTTGGTTGAGTTGTAGTGGTGGCATTAGTCCTTGCACCAGAGGAGGAGTCCGCTTGTCTTTGAGCCTGTTCTTCCATGATTGAGTTCTCCTACAACATAGAGCTTTTGACGCATACAACATCTCTTTTGCTAAGATTATGATGGGGAGTGTTAATCTCCAAAAGAACAAGCTATCCTTGGTATTAGACCACCTCTAGACCAAGAATAACTTTAGACTCCACAGAATTTTGGAAATTCACTATCACATTACCAAGAAGTTGATTAACTGTGAAGAAATCACTTCTCTGAAAAGTCTGGTGCAGATTAATCACTCATTGACTAATCATTCATGTAAAGTTTTTAATAAACCTTTGCACAATGCTTCGCCTTAAGGTTGCGCAACTTCTCCAAGTTAAATTTCTCAAAATGATTGAGTATACTGTGAGAAATGTGTGAAACACTTTACCTATGTCTGAAACATCTTCTTTGCAATGGCGACCTTGACACCTGCAACTTCTTAGCAATGGTTCTCCCAAACTATATCCCGTTTGATGAAATGCTTTTAGCCATAAATGGCTTATCTCTCAACTTAAATTTTGAGCTATCACTTGTGTAAAACTTTACACTATGTGCTGGGAACTGATCATTTCTTTGATCATGAAATCTGCGCCTGTTTCAGAAGACACTTAGAACATTTCACATATGAATGTTCCTATGCAAAATTCTCTTAGCCTGATTACAATTAGACTCTCAAATTCTAGCCATAGATTGATTAACTATGGACTTAGATATGTTCAGAAGGATTTCTCAAAAGATTAACTACAGAAGTAGAAGACATCAAAGCATCGGGCACAAGATTTTCTTGGATTACTCAGAAAGGTTACAACTGTTTTGAAGAAGTAACTCAACTAACTTTTCATGTGTCCAATGACACTTTCTACATCTGATTTCTCTTCTCCTATTCTCTATTCTACATGCCCCGACTTTTTCGAAAACATTTATAGGCAAATATGTACAAACTTATGATTAAGCAAAAGTGTGAGTAACCTATATCTAAACTAATGTACATATGTGTACATAGCTTTGAATTTCTGAGTATGTCCTTCCTTCAAACTTCTGAATTTGTTCTCTTCTTAATTTCTTGACTTCATTTCTTCATAAACCTTCAATTGATGATTGGCATGCACCAATAGCTCCCCCTCAATCATTAATTGAGGTTTTTCTCTATCTTCTTAATACCTGCCATATCCTTGAATCTCTGTAGCTTTGGTCCATCTAGACTTTTTGTCATCATATCTGCAAGTTGATCTTTTGTAGGAGTATGCATAACTTCAATTTCCTTATCAATGACCTTCTCTCTCAGAAAATGATACTGTATTTCAATATGTTTAGTTCTAGCATGAATGTAGCTCAGTGATGAGTAGCACCTCCTTTAATGTCAATCCGGGAAGACGTGAGGATGGTATGAAGACCTCGAGCAAGTGGAGGCACAAGTGCGTGAGTGAGAAGCACACAAACATGCACACACATATACACACACGCGCACACATGGCAAGACAAAGAGTGAGAAGCAATGGAGTTCTTAGATTACTTTCAAAAAGCTCTTACAAGTTCGTTTCAATTACAATCTAACCTCAAAAATGAGCTCTCTAGCTCCTTTTATAGTTTTTGACTAGCTTTGGCCCTGTCCAGAAGTAGTGTCCGGCCTAGTTAAAAATTAGGTTCCAGGGCTTATTTGAGGGCTCCAATGAGATCTAAAAATTACGAAAATTGGTAGGCAACTACTTCTAAGGCTCCTCAAGCTCGAGGACTCCTCGGCTTGCACAAAATGGAGCCACAAAAAGGTGAACATGGTATTTACAGGGGTTGTTAGTGATGAGAATCACTTTTAATTGGTGTAAGGGTTTTGAAAAATTAAAGGTTGCCTTAGTGCTAGATCTGCGTGAATGCTCGTACTTGCTTCTTCATGAAGAAAATTATTGGCCTACTTGCCAGATCTTCTTTGACTGCCATGTCTGCTTGTGTTGTCCCTTCGCTCTGACTCTCTTCGTCTTGTGGCTCCTTCGGTTCCCTGACTGCTGCCAACACCCCCCCCCACCCTCGCGTCTGTCGCCCCTGACAGACCCTTGTCTAGAGGGTTTTTGAACATAATATTGGACGACATCGGAGGCTAGGTGGTGTTCTTCGAGTCGTAAGCCGCGTGCTAGATCTGTGAGTAAATCATCCCAATTCAGAGGTCCGGGAACATCTGGATGAGGCACCCTCAATTGTTCTGAGTAAATAGTTCTCTCCACAGCAAATAATTGGAGGAGATGTGATGGCCTGGGTATAAAGATTTCGGAGTGGTACTCCCAGAATCCTGTGATGAACATCTCCTCAAATGTCTATTTAAAGCAGGCTGGGAGGTACTTGATTCTGGCGTGCCAAGCATATATTACTTCAATTGATGGGGTGGTACTCATATCGTACACTAGATCCTACAACGGCATATTATTCCAAGTTCGGACCATTTCAGGATATGTTTCCAAAAGCCTGATTCTCCAGGTGGGTTGATGGATGGACCCACGCTTAGCACTTTCCGGTATATCATCTGGACCAAATTGTGTAGCGAATGTGGGAGGCTTGCCGCATCGTCGTTGAATCTCGGCGTTGTAATCGGCCAACAGTATGCAGTATGGCACATATTGGTCATCATTGGTGCCGATCCATCTATGATGAGACATGCTTCTGAAATATTCTGACTTTATGACAGTTTCTTCTAGGTTTGCTAGTGACTGGATCTGAATGGCCACCTGTTCTTCGTGGGTGTTCGCTGTCCTTTCCAGTGTCTGAAGCCACTCGGGTGCTTCCACTTCCAAGGTGTCTAGTCCTTCTGAGGTTTGTTGCCCGCCTGGCATTGGCATAGGAACATACGGTTCTTCGTACGAATCATCTACCTCAATAGGGACCAACTCTTCTGGCTCTGGTTCTACCACTGGAGAGGGCTGCCTCTCGTATGTCAGTAACCTCTTTTGTAATTCTGCTACCTGCTCAGTTAAGGCCTTTACTTTGTCTGAGGTAGAGGTTGATGGGACACTCTTCGGTTGTTCTTCCTGTTCCTTAAGTCTGCTCTGTAGTGTGTCACCTTCTCTTTCCAAGTCATCATGGGCTTCCAGGAGATCTGCATAGCTTTCCAAAATGGTTTTCATCGTCTCCGTGGGAACTGCTTTGAACTGCTCTGGATCTATCTCGTGGGGAGAGCCTTCCATTGCCGCTTCCAGATTCTCTTCATTTTGTTTTTGCAGTCTCTTGTTCTCTTCTAGTGCCGTGGCCATATGTTTCCTGAGTAGCGCCAAGTTACGTCTGACTCGTAGGTTATCGGTCTGGTATACTTCGAGCAAGGCTTCTAGTTGTTTGACGCCTGATTCTGTCGATGGTTGGGGTGCCTCCAATAGTGTTTGGTGAGCCTGCTCAAGCGTTGTATAACGTTGATTCACATCTGCATTCTCCTCTTCCAGAATTTTAAATTGCCTTTGTAAGTTCTGGTGATGTGTTGTCAGTTGTTGATATCGGCCGTCCAGAGCTCTGTACTCATTCTGAAGCTGATATACACATTGATTTAACGCTAGAAATATACTATTTACATTAAATGATGCAAGGAGGGGTGAAGATGCAGGGGGGATGGGAGCGGGAAAGGGAGTTGTGAATGATGTGGATGCAAGTGGGGATGTGGGTGGAGGGGGTATGGGAGATGGAGGTGGCATGGGGGGAGGGAGCGGTGCAGTGGCAGGAGATGTTTCCATAGTGTCAACTGTTTGAGTGACCGTGTAGATGGGGATTGTGGGTGGGGTGGATGTGATGTTAGTGAAGAGAGTGGTGAAAGTGGGCATGGTGACTCCCCCGAATTGGATTCCCGGCGAGAGTGGAATTCCCATGACGATTGTGGTGGTAGTGGACGTGGTGGTGCTAGTGTCATGTGGTGGAGTGAGTTGTGTAGTGCGAGGTGGGGATGGTGGTGACAGTGGTGCTTCCTGATGTTCGCCTGCTTGCGTTGTATCTCCTTGTGCTGACACGTTGATATGAATTTGCTTCCCGGACCTCATGGGACGAGCGGGAACCCTTTTCTCAAATCGGTGAATGTAGGCCATTGCCTCATGAATGGCCTCATCCAATCCTACTGCATCGGCGTGTAGGTTTATGGACTCGATGAACATGTCATCCACGCCTTCCTCTGCCAGCAATTGGTTCATGAGTTTCTTGCCTGCTTCCAGTGACATTTTATGTTGTTCTTGAACTAGTTGCATGGTTCGATATAGTCTTTTTATTTGTGCCGAATACGCAGGGGCACTTGCTAACTCTGAAAGTTCGTCATACTCTTGTTCCTCGTAGGCTTCTTCCTCTTGTTCGGTCTCTTGTTCCTCGACGTCGACTTCTACAACTTGTGGTTGGGTGGGGGCTGACGTTGTTGTATGGGTTTGTGGTTCCTGAGCTCGCTCTACCTCCGTTTCGAGATTAGAGTCATAGATTAGTCTAGCCACTTCTTCATCAATGAGATCATTGAGAGTAAAGCCCTGTGGAAATTCCAAATCTGATGGGACGGGTGGAAACACCAGATTGGGTCCCTCTGTACTCGGTCTTGGGAGCCGGATGGTGAATGGCCTAATGCGTCGTGTCTGGGGAGGGGTAATTTCTGGTGTAGTGGTGGCTCCCCTTGGTTGAGCGCAGGGTAGTTGGACTCCCCCTCTCATCTTCTTTGATGGGGGACCTGTCGCTGATAGCCTTCTCTGGAATTCCTGGGCCCGAGGCCATATGAGTGCCTGCTGAATAGGCACGTCATAGGCAAGACATCGGTAGATTATCTTGGTTAGAGCACAACATCCGTGAAGCACATTCTTCTGCTTCTTGTTCCACCTTTGATGGGCTAGGTGAATCTGATCTATGATCCAATGTGGTACGTTGATGGGGGAGGCTTTCTGTCTCTGCCAGATACAAGCTAAACCATATTTTCTTTGGGGGCATGGTGAATCTTTCCTGGGCGGGGAAAGCAAAATGCTGCATGACAGTCCGTAGGTGCAGAGCGATGGTCGGTGTCATTGCTACCATATCCTTCAGCTTATTGAGATCTTTATGTTTCATTCTGCCTGGAACCATTGTTTCCTTTTCAGTGGGGATGTGCATACCATACATGCCCAATGCTTCTCGTACTAGATTGAGGGTCAGCTTGAATCTTTTAAGTTCATGGCCCGGCAGCAGTGAGGGTAACACAAAGGTGCTGTCGCCTCCCTTGGCCCTGCTCGGAGTGATGGTACTGATAAGATAAGAACAACGTAAGAAATTCGGCTTTGGTAAGTGGGCCCTGAAATAACTGCCCAAGCCGGCTTTGGTCCATACCGAACGCATGACTTCGGCATTTTGATAACTCTCAAACTCGCACGTGAAAAAATGGTAGCGTCCCCATTTACCATTAAACTCCAATTCAGCTTCCCAAAAATAGGTTCCATCACCCAATGGTCCACCAACATCACTGAACCAATGAGCGTGTTTGCCCACCTGAGAGGTGTGTCCCTGAGGAGGATCCTGAATTGGGAGGACATGCACAGCTTGAAGTTCTTGCGGTCTTTCGGTGAGATGAGGCTCGAGGAGGAGTGTTTCTATATCCACAATTTGTGCGCTGGATCCGGCTTGAGAACTGGCACCTTCTGCTTCTGCCATGGCCCTGCTTGCTTGTTGGTTCTGTGAGAATATAGAACCATGTGTTAACATCGTAATGGACAGAATAAATCCGTTGTTGTCCCCGTTACAACATTAACACGAGGTAGATGATGAGTTAGTGGTTAGTAAGTGCACGATGACAGTGTGTGTAGTTAATGCCTGGTTAGTCCTAGGAGTTAGATGGAAAGGTGAGCTGTCTGACTAATGTAGTTAGTAAGTGGAGATGAATTCACAGATTGGGGTCGGGGGGTTTATTACAAGTCTTAGGTTGCCAAACACCATGAATGGCTTTTGGTCTTGGTTTTGTGGATATTCGGGAGGGTTGCATGAGTAATTCTACTGGGAGTTGTTGTGTCATCGGGACCCATTTACGAGTGAGTCTGTGCGTGCTTCTGGGCGGCAGTGTTTTCGAGTGTATCAGACAAGAGTGGGTGACGGCTGCTTGAGCAAGTGAACTATGTCGTGTAAGATGTGAATTGTGTGGGACTAGTTGAGCCCGCAAGCAAGCCTTAGGCACCCAAATTTGTCTTGATTGTGGGTCAGCCTTCATCGACTTCTTGGGCACCCAAATGGATTTCACTTTCTCAACAGAGGTTTTAGGAGTCCTCTTATTAGCATCAAGTTGTTGATTACTAATAGGAAGTTGAGACCGTTGTTGCGACTTAGTTACGGTCGGCAGCTCGTCTTTCCGCACCCACATTTGTCTCATCGGCTGAGTTGTTCTGCTTCGCGCATTCCTTTGGTCTCTCGCTTGGAGAGTCTTCAGTGATTGATCTGCCCTTAGTTGCTGCCTCCTTCTGGTCTTTGGAAAAGAAGGGAGTTCCATTGTGGTTCTGACTCCTTTTTTGAGATCTTCATTCTTCTGCATCACATAGCCTTGGACATGAACAGCATGGTCAACTTCATGTGTACCCCTGGAGGGACCAGGAGTCCGTGTCTTTTCTAGTTCCTTGAGTGCTCCATTATTTAACTCAATTGTAATTCTAGTCTGATTCACCCATACCTGAAGAAGTCCACTTCTTAGGTTTAAGTTGACTGCTTGGTCATAGATCCAGTCTTGACCCAAGACAAGGGGTTCCGTGAGGTCCTCATCTTGACATACTAGTACTTTAACTGTCATTGCCTCATCATGAATATAGAGGGGAAGTTCCACCTCGCCCATGCAAGGGGTTTCCACACCTCCCAACCCTATGAGATATGCTTCCACAGGATTGACAGTTAATTGCAACTCTTGACAGTAAGACAATTTAACAGCACTAGTGGCTGCACCTGAGTCAATCAAGGCTCTTACAGTCCTTGCACTCTTTCCTTGTCCTATATCTAAGGTTATGAAAGGACGTCGATCGGTTATCTTATGTGAGCTAACACCTGAAACTTCACACATAGCCACGTCATATCCTTGATCTACATATGCATCTTCCCTAGGGTGCTCTCTCCCTTGTCTTCTTAATCTCATTCTCCGTATGCGCTCTAGGGCTTCCGCTTGAGCTTCTTCTCGAATTCGCTTTTCTTCCTCTTTGCGTTTCTTAGCAGTATTGAGTCGACTTAGCATTTCCTCCGTGAGGGGTTCCTGATACAACTTGACTCTGCATCCGCTAATATAGTTTGGGAGAACATCACCCTCTAAGGTGGCTAGTTGTACTGCTCCACTCGTGGAAATCCTGTTGATGATCATAGGTCCGTAGCCTCTCTTTTCTAGCTTCCTTGCATGTTGTTTCAATGTGTAGACTAAAACTAGATCTCCTGCTTTCAAGCCCTTATCCTTCACATGGGCATCAAAGTATGCCTTCTATCGTTTCTTTGCTGCATATATCCCTGCAGCTGCTCTCAGTCTTGTTTCTCCTAATCGTTCAAGGTCAAAAAGTCTAGAGGAGAGTTCATGACCCGTCCATTCATGCTCTTGTGCCACTTTCAATGTAGGTATCAAAAAGTCTAAAGGTAGCACAGCATTTTGGCCAAATACCATCTGAAAGGGGGTGGCTTGGAGTACCGTTTTGTAGGCGACTCAGTATGCCCAAACAGCATGGTGTAGCTGTTTGTCCCAATCAGAGCGTTTATTATTCACTAACTTGGTCAACACATTACATAGAATCTTGTTTGTGCTTTCGGCTTACCCATTAGCTTGTGGGTGATAGGGGGCAGATTTCTTATGCACTACCAAGAATTCTTGGAGCAGATTTTCAATAACTTCATTCAAGAAATGAGTGCCTCTATCACTAACTAGCTCTATAGGTAGCCCGTATCTTGTGAACACATTCTCAAATAAAAACTTAGCAGTTGTTTGAGCATCGTTCTTCGTTGTAGCTTTTACCTCTACCCACTTAGTTAGATAGTCTGTTGCAACAATGATATATTCTGCATGAGAACCCTTAGCGGGGGGATTAATAGGACCTACGAAGTCTATTCCCCACTTACAGAATGCACGTCCACCCATCATAGGTTTCAGTGGCATCTCATCTTTACGTATAGGATACTGAGTTCTCTGACAGACATCACATCGTTTCACATAGGTATGTGCATCCATGTGAAGGGTCGGCCACCAGAAGCCCGCAAATAGTATTGCCTTGATCACCCGATCTGGTCCAAAGTGTCCTCCTGCTACACCTTGGTGAGCAGTTTCCAAGATCTTGAGATATTCACTTTCATGGACACATAACCTCAGGTAACCATCTTTACCACGCTTATATAGATTATCACCAATGAGTGAGTAATCTTGGGCTTCTTGTTCTAAACTCCTTTTCCTAGCCAGAGTCATGTCTAGAGGGAATGTTTTCGTCCTCAGGAACGAAACTAGTGGTTCACTCCAATCTGGCACTATGGACACTTGATAAAGAGTGGCATGTTCCACAGGTGGTTTAGTGCAGCAGATTGGGCATTCCTTGCACAACTTTTGGACATCAGCTTCCATAGTTGGCCAATGCACTCCGAATCTCCTTAGTGTTTGTAGGGTTCGTTGCTTTGAATAGTGTTGCTCTAATGCATCTACATGTGCTTAATGCAACCATTTATTGTACTCGTCCTCTTCCACACAACAAGCCAAGATTCCTTGATCTGTGTGCTTGTACATGCTTCCTGCCATGATGTGGTACTTTTGGGCTTTCACAACCTCTCTATTCTGTGTGTTTACTACAGGATGGTTAGGCCCGTATGTCAATACTGGTACCAATGGCTTAGCCCACTGCGGTACAACTTCCAAATTAAACAAGTAAGCATCAGGAAGGTCATCTGATACTCCTTGTGGGGCTTCTCCAGATGTGAGCCTAGAGAGGTGATCTGCTCTTAAATGAGTCCTCCCTTTTCTCACCACTACCTCAGAGTCATATTCCATTAGTAATAGAAACCATCTTACTAATCTACCTGTATTGCATGGTTTGTTTACGATGTATAGCAATGCCTGATGATCAGTAAAAAATTTAAACTTATTAGCAAGCAGATAATGTCTAAACTTTTTAACCGCATACACCATGCCTAAGCCTTCTCTCTCAGTAGTGGTGTAATTCCGTTCAGCTGCATTCAATTGTCTACTGGCATAAGCAATTGGAAGATCCATATTACCTTCACCAGTAGGTTGAGCAAGCACACATCCAATAGCATAATTGGATGCATCCACGTGAACATGGAATGGCTTATTCCAATCTGGTGTGGTCAAGATTGGTGCTGAACATAATCTTTGTTTAAGCTCCTGGAAGGAATTCTCACATTCATCCGTCCACTCAAAGTTAGTCAGAAGTCCGTACATGGGCTTTGCAATGACAACATACATGTGTATAAATCGTCGGTAATAACCACAATGCCCCATGAAAGCTTGTACTTCCTTGACATTCTTTGGCCTAGGTAGCTCTGCTATCGCTCTCACTTTCTCTTCATCAGTGGATATGCCATTCTTTGACACTATGTGTCCTAGAATCTTGCCTTGTCTGACCATGAAAACACATTTTTCTGGGTTTAGGCACACTTGATATTCTCTACATTTGTCAAAGATTTGTCTGAGTTCAGGAATATGGGTTTGTCTAATGTTGGAATGAGCACAAAGATCATCAACATAGACTTCTAAGTTTTTCCTCAGGAACTCCTTAAATACATGGCACATTAGTCTCTGGAAGGTAGCTGGTGCATTGGTAAGCCCAAATGGCATTACACGAAAGGCAAATATACCCCACTCTGTGGCAAAAGCCGTCTTATGCTGATCTTCTGGAGCTATGGCTACTTGATTGTAGCCCGAAAATCCATCGAGGAAGCTGTACACTTCCTTGCCTGCTACTCTTTCTAAGAGATGCTCTGTGATAGGGAGCGGATAATTATCTCGAATTGTGGCTGCATTAACCTTCTTTAAGTTAATGGTTTGCATACATGACGTTTGTGTAATCTGACTCCCAACTAGGTTCACTTGGCTCTTCACTATAGTAAGACTCACCATGCTCAGGAGACTGCATGTAGTAGGCCTGGGGGCTATCAACATGTGTAGAGTCAAAGCTATGGTCACTGGGATCACTTTCAGAAAGCAATGGTGTTACAGGGACTATCGCTCTATTCAGGTTTTCTTCTACTGCTGCATATTTTACTGGGATCACATTAGCTGGGGCAGGGGGTTGTTGTGCTAACACCGGTTGAGGCCTTTGTTGGGCTTGATATTGTGGTTGATAATTTTGTTGTGGCCTAGTATACTGTTGTGGTGGGTATTGACTCTGGTATCTGCCTTGTTGAGGGTATGGCTGAGGGTAGGGTTGCCTAACTGCCTGCTTGTTGTATGGGCAATCTTGCGCGGTGTGATTGGTGTACCTCCGTTCTATGGTGCAGTACTGACTACTAGGATTTACTTGGGGTTGAGCCATGATGGGACATACGTTTGCCATGTGGTCGCCACCACAAGTATAGCATCTTTTTACCGGGGCAAACCTTGGGATTTGTTTGCTAGTCACACCTAATTTCTGAGCTACTTTCTCTGCAAGTTCCTCGATTGATGTGGATTGCGTGGAAGAGAGGTTAGAGGAACTATCCGAATCTTTGTATATCTTGGAGAGCTCTAACTCCTCCCCTAGGTTATCCTCGATGTCAATGCACATGCGTACACACTCTTCTATGGTCCTAGGATCCTTCAAGTACACATAAGATCTCAATTTGGTACTTAGCAATCCATCCAAGAATAAAGCCACTTGCTTAGCTGGTGTGGGTAACTCAGGGACAGGGCATCTTTCTAAGTATTATCTAAATCTTCTTCCTGCAAGTCTCACGGTTTCTTGAGGGGTTTGCTTGAAGCTGTGAATCAGCGAGGAGGGTATTATGCCTTATGCCACTCTTAGAGAATTCAATAATGAAAGCCTCTAGGAGTTGGTCTATGCTCCTGAACTGCCTCTCATTCAATGGTTGAAACCACGTAAGGGCTGTGTTCCTAAGAGTTAGACCAAAGGCATTGTATTGCGTGAATAGATCCTCCACTTGTTCCGCTCTCAGGACTTGCCTAAACTCAGCCACATGATCGTATGGATCTCCAGTGCCATCGAAGTAGTTCTTCATGGACTTAAGTAGCTGAGTCGGTCTCAAGGTTCTTGTGTGCTCTCTAGGTCGTGGTAGAGGGAACTCATCTGCATTTCTTTGATTCCTGTGAGCTCTAAGTACCTCAGGCTCCACTCTATTTGTTTCCGTCCTCGTTCTTTCTCTGCCCCCTGAGTTGGCAAAGCTCACCTCCGGCCTTTCTCTATGTCTGTCTCTTTGAGTTCCGTGAGCGTAGGAGGTTCCAGCTCTTGGGTGGCCAAAGGACACGTTCGATCTTGTTTGGGGGAAAACGAATTCACCATTCCAAGTGTAAGCATGCCTATCATTTTCTGTCACCACAAAGATCCTCTCTGAAGCGTGATCTAAGTAGGTCACTCTGCCTGGGCTATCAGGATCCTTAAACTCATAGATCATGATTGTTCCTATATCAGTTGGCTGATCAGATTTGTACCTCCAAAAGGCTTCGTCAATTTCTCGATTGAGGAGCAAATCTATGCTCGTATTATCCTGGGGAATCCACTCTGGTGTGATAATCCTAGTGAGAACCGATTTGCCTCGAGGGGTTCTAGGTTCTGCACCCCTGTTTCCTTGCTCCAGGTCACCTAAGTCTGCTTCGGGGACCACGTTCCCAAATTCGTCCGTCCTCTCTGGGTGACTGGTGACCACGTATATGGTTCCTTCTTTGTCCAAGTATGCTCCGTTTTCAAACTTGACAGCTGGGCGCTCTAGTCCAATGGATTGATCAGGATTCTTAATCTGTACCACAGATCTTCCTAGGCCGTCCTCATAGATGCTGGCACCTAATCGGTTGGTCCTAAGGTATTCCAACTACGTTTTGTATGGGCCTTCTAGCCGGTGCAAGTAAGGCACTCCTGAACTTCCTGTAGGTCTCTCCATGCCTTGAGACATCTCTGATTCACTGGTATCAGAGCTAGGGTAATGCGAGTAGTGACTCAACTGCTGGGCCCAAGACCTCGCAGTATGATTGACACTAGCCTCTGAAGACCTAAGGCTTTGTCTCTCTCTTACTAGATGTCGTCCTGATCTAAGGTTCATATGCCTAACTGAGTAACCCAATTTGTCCCAGGTACAACCACGTTTCTGAGTCCTTTTGTATCGGTTACTTGGTTCTTTTTATGTTGATTATCGTGTTTATACTCTTGTCTGATATCACGTCGTTAGGAATACTTGAGTTTAATTTCGCACTTTAGTTTGTTCGTTTCACGTTAGGTTCTTTCCTTTAAAGTTGTCGTTCACACACACACAGGTTATCTCTTGACTTGCACTTGATTTCTTAGATAGTCTTTGATTTATCTCGTGCCTATCGTTGCCTGGAATTACTTCTACACTACCCGCACTTAGCCTAAACTAAGAATTGACAGAGGGTGTTGCGGGTTTTCCAACCTTGAGTTCCTTTCCTTGTGTTGTTGCCCTGGTGTGCCCAGGACGCGTGTTCCCAAGCCTGCACTTACTCTTGCCTTGCGTACCCTTCGCTGCTCTTCAAAGGACCTGTAAAAGGCCCACCGTTAGCTCAAGACTTAAATTCAAAAGACAGAACCAAGCACTTCCATTCATGTAACACTTCACCAATTTGCACTATGATTTTTTGGACACAACTCTAGAGATCCCTGAACTTTGTTCCCCCTGGGTATGGTCAACTTCAAAATACCCTATCTAATACTCCCCGCGAGCTTTCCAACAAAACAAGAATCACGGCAAACGGATTTCGTATGAGGAAGTTATGCCAGTTCAGGGTTTTGAGGCTAAACAGGATTCAAAACAGTTTAATCAAGCAGGCAAAAATTCTTGAATTACTTGGGTTGCGGCCTCACATGCAATGCTAACCCCGAGTGTTTGTCCCACACTTGGCCAAAATTTAGACCAATATTTTTGCCTTGAAAATTTGACCTAATTTGCCCTTCTAACGTGTTCGCAAAGTCTGTCGGTCGCGATTGACAGGTCAGTCGCGATCGACGTGTCGATCGCGATTGACAGGTCCGTCGTGGCTGTCAGTCGCGATTGACAGGGGGCCGAAAATTCAGTCAATCATGGTCAAACCATCGTTGACTCTGTCAGTCGCGATTGACTGGTCAGTCGCGATTGACAGGGGTCTCGAAAAGTCAATCAGTCATGGTCAAAGGATCGTTGACTCTGTCAGTCGCGATTGATGGGTCGATCGCGATTGACAGGTCGATCGCGAGAGTCTGTTCGTCGTGGTCAAACAGTCGTTGACTATGTCGGTCGCGATTGACAGAGCCGTCGTGTGCTGTCAGTCGCGATTGATCAGTCGATTGCGATTGATGGCTCGATCGCGATTGACACGTGTCACGCGTATGGTCCGTCGGTCGTGGTCAATCAATCGTTGACTCTGTCGGTCGCGATTGACAGAGCCGTCGTGGGCTGTCGATCGCGATTGACGTGTCGATCGCGATTGATAGGTCTGTCCGTCGTGGTTTGTCGGTCGCGATTGACAGAGCGATCGCGATTGACAGAAATCTGATGAATTTCAAAAAACTAAACACATTTTTGGGAAGCTCTAGGCCTGTAGATCATGGTTTTGCACTTTGTTTGGCAATTTGAGCATTTTTTTTGTCGGTCGCGATTGACAGAGGTCGGCGACACACAGACAGTTATGGCGAATTCCGTACCTGCGCAGAGTGCTGGGGACGATGATGTGACCTGTACCTGCAAGACAGCTCAAAAAACATGCAAAATAGCACACACAATTTCGCTCTCTCGCTCTCTCTCACAAGTGAAATGAGGGAAATGAGGTGGAGAAGGTGATATGATAAAAAAACTGAAATTTTCGCGATGATGGAAATGGAGGTGGGAGATGGTGATGATGATGATGGTGGTAAGGTAAGAAAGAGAAAAATAGGAAAATTAAAGAAATTACCTACAACGCCAACGTCTCCAATCTACGTCTTACCATCACACGCTCGTCCTCAAAGCTCGATCCCCGACAACGGCACCAAAATTTGGTGTAGCTCAGTGATGAGTAGCACCTCCTTTAATGTCAATCCGGGAAGACGTGAGGATGGTATGAAGACCTCGAGCAAGTGGAGGCACAAGTGCGTGAGTGAGAAGCACACAAACATGCACACACATATACACACACGCGCACACACGGCAAGACAAAGAGTGAGAAGCAATGGAGTTCTTAGATTACTTTCAAAAAGCTCTTACAAGTTCGTTTCAATTACAATCTAACCTCAAAAATGAGCTCTCTAGCTCCTTTTATAGTTTTTGACTAGCATTGGCCCTGTCCAGACCTAGTGTCCGGCCTAGTTAAAAATTAGGTTCCAAGGCTTATTTGAGGGCTCCAATGAGATCTAAAAATTACGAAAATTGGTAGGAAACTACTTCTAAGGCTCCTCAAGCTCGAGGACTCCTCGGCTTGCACAAAATGGAGCCACAAAAAGGTGAACATGGTATTTACAGGGGTTGTTAGTAATGAGAATCACTTTTAATTGGTGTAAGGGTTTTGAAAAATTAAAGGTTGCCTTAGTGCTAGATCTGCGTGAATGCTCGTACTTGCTTCTTCATGAAGAAAATTATTGGCCTACTTGCCAGATCTTCTTTGACTGCCATGTCTGCTTGTGCTGTCCCTTCGCTCTGACTCTCTTCGTCTTGTGGCTCCTTCGGTTCCCTGACTGCTGCCAACAATGAAACACAGGATTAGCTGCCAAGTATAGAGAACTCATATTGTCTCCACAAATAATAGGAGTACTTTGAATCACATCAAAAACCTTCATAAGTGTCTTTAGCCATATTACCTCCTTTGCAGCTTCCACCATACCTTTATATTCTGCTTCTGTAAATGACAAAGCAACTGTATGTTGCTTCTTAGAACACCATGAAATCAATTTGTCTCCTACATAGCATAAATATCCATGTGTTGATCTTCTATCATCCACATTACCTGCCCAATCTGCATCACTATATATCTTTACTCTTGTATCAGAAGTAAATCCATACTACAGTCCTTCTCTGAGTGTACCCTTGATGTACCTAAGTACTCTTTGTCCTGCAATCCAATGTTCCTTTCTAGGACAATGCATGAATTGTGAAAGCACACCAACTGCATATGACAAATCAGGCCTTATTAATGTAGCATAAATCAAGCTACCAACCAAACTTTGATAGAGCTTCATGTCTCTGAATTCTTCTCCTCCAAATCTAGACAATTTATGGTTCACTTCCAATGGTGTAGGTGCAACCCTGCAATCTTCCATTTTAAATTTGGTTAGCAAATTTTTAAGATACCTTTCTTGGGTCACATATACTCCATGTTGAGTATATAAAATCTCCATTCCCAAGAAGAATGACAAGTTCCCCAAATCACTGATTTTGAACTCTTTCTCCATCTGCTTCTTGATCATTTGTATTCCTTTATCATCTGTCCTGTAAGTATTATGTCATCAACATAAATACAAACATAAATGAATCCATCTTCATTTGCTTTGACTAGCAAGCTACTATCTGCCTTTGATGCTTGAAATCCAAGTTCCTTCAAGAACTTTACAAGCCTATAACTCCATGCCCTTGGGGCTTGCTTTAATCCATACAAAGCTCTCTTGAGCTTACACACATAATTTGGACTCACTTGATCTTTGAACCCATCTGGTTGCTCCATGTAAACTTCATCTGAAATGTCACCATTCAAAAAAGCATTTTTAACATCTAATTGAGATAACTTCCAACCTTTGCAAGCAGCAATTGCTATGATAGTTCTGATGGTTGTCATTTTTGCTACAAGACTATAAGTCTCATCATAGTCCACTCCATATGTCTGTGCATACCCTTTCACAACAAGTCTGGCTTTGTACCTAGACACACTTCCATCTGCAAATCTTTTTGTTTTGTAAACCCACTTACATCCAATGATCTTCTGACTATTTGGCTTTGGAACCAAATCCCATGTTTGATTCTCCATCAATGCATCATATTCTTCCTGCATAGCTTTCTCCCAATTTTCTTTACCTTTTGCCTCTTCATATGTAGAAGGGTCTTCATCTGCTTTAATCATGTAAGCATAATCTTTGGTAGCCAAAAATGAAGTATCATAGCTATACCTTGTAGGTTGCCATTTGTTCCTTGTAGACCTCCTAAGTTCTCCACTTCTTGAGGTTTCTGGTTCTTCATATTCAGGATCAAATCTTGGTGTTTCTTCCACTTCAACCTGCACTTTATTATTCTCTTGCTCATCAAATATCTGAACCTTTGATTCACCTTTCCTTTGGCTCACAATTTCTTCATCATCTGTATTAATATTGATAGTACCTGCATACCAAGTACCTTGCTCATCAAATGTAACATCTTTTGATACAAGAAAATGTTTTGTGGATGGATTCCACAACCTGTATCCCATCTGCTTATCATCATAACCAATAAACACATATTTTTCAGCTTTAGGTTCCAATTTGTGCCTTAAATGTGATGGCACATATGCATAGGCCAAACATCCAAATACTTTGCAATGGTCTAGTGTAGGTCTCTTACTCCACCATGCCTCATAAGATGTCATTCCCTGCAAAGATTTACAAGGTAGCCTATTGACCAAATAAGTAGCTGTGTTTACAGCCTCAGCCCACAAATAATTTGGGCAATTTTTCTCCTTCATCATGGACCTTGCAAACTCAACAAGAGTCCTATTCCTCCTTTCTACTACCCCATTTGTTGAGGAGAGTACCTGCAAGTAACCTCTCTTTTTATACCTGCATTCCACAAGTAATCACTGAACTCATTAGAGAAATACTCTCCCCCTCCATCAGACCTTAGTCTCTTCAATTTTTGACCTGTAATCCTTTCTGCATATGCATGATAGTGTTTAAATGTATTAAACACTTCTGACTTTTCTTTAATCACATAAATTGTGATCCATCTGGTAGCATCATCAACATATATGACATAATATCTTGAACCATTTATACTAAAGTCCTTTGAAGGACCCCACACATCTGTATGCACCAACTCGAGTCTTTCTGAATACATAAACCCATGCTTGGAATAAGGTTGCTTATGGGCCTTACCTAATTGACATGCCTCACATCTGTATGTCATGTGTTGACCTGCAATGTTAGGCAATCCAAGAACTGAACCATTGTTAATCATTTCTTTAATACCTCTCTCATTGAAATGTCCAAGTCTTTTATGCCAAAGATCCAATTCAGAGATCTTATGTCCTCCATACGTGAACAAGGCATGACCAACATTACCTTGAATCTTCAATGTGAACAATCTTCCTTCTTTCTTCCCTGAAACAATTTGTTTATACCCATTGCTAGGGTCTTCCACAAACACTCCTTCATTAGTGAACCTTACTTCATAACCTTTTTCCACAAATTGTCCTACACTTATCAAATTCTTAGGAATTGTAGGAACATACAAGACCTTACTCAATAAGGTGCTACCATCCTTGGCCTTCACTGATCCAATTGACTTCACATTGTGCTTTGTGTTGTCACCTGTTTGAACAACATGATTAGATACCTTATTCTCCAAATCAGTCATCAAGGCTATATTACCACTCAGGTGATTGCTACACCCTGAATCAATGTAGAAGACTCTTTGATCTTCACTCTGCCTTTCACAAGTTGCATTC
The DNA here is from genome assembly GCA_020310875.1 of Ceratopteris richardii. Lineage (NCBI taxonomy): Eukaryota > Viridiplantae > Streptophyta > Polypodiopsida > Polypodiales > Pteridaceae > Ceratopteris > Ceratopteris richardii. Next base: position 49,105,162 of record CM035414.1, on the reverse strand, counting down.
ATTATCAATGTTGAATCTTCCTTTTGATCTGAAGCATAATTGTAGTAGGTATTGTTATATTGTTGACTTTGGAAACCTCTACCTGCATTTCTTCCAAAGTAACCCCTACTACCTCTGCCTCTGAAATTACCTCTTTGATTTCTGCCACCTCTTCCTCTTGAATTATAGTTTTGATTGTATCCTCCATTACTTTGATTATTATGCCAACAATCATTAGCTAAATGATTTGTCTTACCACAAATCCAGCATGCTTTGGCTCCATCTTTGTTGTTCCTGCCTCTTCCTCTACCTTTGCCACCTCCTCTACCTCTTAGGAAGTTGGCTTGACTAGTTGTACCTTCATCTTCACCTGATTGTTGCTTTCCTTTGTTAACTTTCTTCTTGTCCTTTGAGTACATTGCATGACCTGTACTTTTGTCACCATCTCCTTTAACATCCTGCTCAAATGTTAGCATATGACCTAGCAACTGATTTAAATCAGGAGTGACATGATCAAGTGATAATTCTGTAGACAAAATGAATGGCTTCCATTTGTCATCACCTCTCAAACCTGTAAGGATTTGCCTTACCAATTTATCCTCCTCAATATCTTCATCAACAGCTCCTAATGCATCTGCAATGTCTTTCATCCTTGTTACATAGCCTGAAATGGATTGAGAGGCCTTCTTCTTGAAGGTTGTAAATTCTGCCCATAAAGATGCCTTCCTTGACTTTGTGGTGTTTTGGAAATGCTCTTCCAAAGCATTCCATATATCACTTGCACTTTCAAGACCTCTAATGTGAGGTAGCAAGTAATCATTGACTGCCATATAAATGATACTCCTAGCTTGAGCATCTTTCTTCATCCAACTCTTCAAATTTGTTAATTCTTCCCTAGTTGGTACACTAGGATCTCTGAATTGTGGTTTTTCTTCTTCACCTGTAATGTAAGCTATCAAATCTTTGCTCATTAGATGAGCTTCCATCCTCATTGACCATGCAGGATAGTTTTCTCTATCCAACTTCTCTATTTGAAGAGAATCTCCCATCCTTCCTTCACTTGTATATTGAATTCTTTAACCTTTATAAAGTATAAGGTTACCTTTACTTCGAATGATACTCCTTTTGACTTCCTTGATGTCGTATGATCTCCTTCTCAAGCTTTCCTTGCAAGCTTTCACCCTTTGAATCTTCAGATGTCAAATTCTTTGTAGCTGCAGCAGTCGGGATCCTCCTTTTCTTCAATTCTGATGCTTCCTGCTCTGATACCACTGATGGAGAGTGTTAATCTCCAAAAGAACAAGCTATCCTTGGTATTAGACCACCTCTAGACCAAGAATAACTTTAGACTCCACAGAATTTTGGAAATTCACTATCACATTACCAAGAAGTTGATTAACTGTGAAGAAATCACTTCTCTGAAAAGTCTGGTGCAGATTAATCACTCATTGACTAATCATTCATGTAAAGTTTTTAATAAACCTTTGCACAATGCTTCGCCTTAAGGTTGCGCAACTTCTCCAAGTTAAATTTCTCAAAATGATTGAGTATACTGTGAGAAATGTGTGAAACACTTTACCTATGTCTGAAACATCTTCTTTGCAATGGCGACCTTGACACCTGCAACTTCTTAGCAATGGTTCTCTCAAACTATATCCCGTTTGATGAAATGCTTTTAGCCATAAATGGCTTATCTCTTAACTTAAATTTTAAGCTATCACTTGTGTAAAACTTTACACTATGTGCTGAGAACTGATCATTTCTTTGATCACGAAATCTGCGCCTGTTTCAGAAGACACTTAGAACATTTCACATATGAATGTTCCTATGCAAAATTCTCTTAGCATGATTACAATTAGACTCTCAAATTCTAGCCATAGATTGATTAACTATGGACTTAGATATGTTCAGAAGGATTTCTCAAAAGATTAACTACAGAAGTAGAAGACATCGAAACATCGGGCGCAAGATTTTCTTCGATTACTCAGAAAGGTTACAACTGTTTTGAAGAAGTAACTCAACTAACTTTTCATGTGTCCAATGACACTTTCTACATCTGATTTCTCTTCTCCTATTCTCTATTCTACATGCCCCGACTTTTTCCAAAACATTTATAGGCAAATATGTACAAACTTATGACTAATCAAAAGTGTGAGTAACCTATATCTGAACTAATGTACATATGTGTACATAGCTTTGAATTTCTGAGTATTTCCTTTCTTCAAACTTCTGAATTTGTTCTCTTCTTAATTTCTTGACTTCATTTCTTCATAAACCTTCAATTGATGATTGGCATGCACCAACAGATTAGTCCTAGGAGAACTACAAGATGTGACATCTGGATTTGTGAGCATGCCATTTTCTAGTTCTAATGTAAAGCATTGTCCCCGGACCCAAACTTGAAGAAGTTGACTTCTTAGGTTCAAGTTAATTGCATTGTCATAAATCCAATCTTGTCCTAAGACAAGTGGTTCTGTAAGGTTCTCATCTTGACACACTAGCACTTTGACTTTCATTGGAACATCTTGCAGGTAGATGGGAAGTTCCACCTCGCCCAAACAAGGGGTTTCCACACCTCCCAATCCTATGAGATAAGCTTCTATGAGATTGATGTTCAACTACAAGTTTTGGCAGTAGGATAGTCTAACTGCACTACTTGCTGCACCTGAGTCAATCAATGCTTTCACAGTCCTTGCACCCTTTCCTTGTCCTATCTCTATGGTCACAAAGGGACGTCGGTCAATGACTTGAGAAGTAGTTATGCCTGATTTTTGGCACATATCCATGTGATATTTTGGGGCTTTTGAGTTGACATCTAGGCCTAGTCTCCTTAACTTATTTCACCTAATACGCTCTCTAGCCTCTGCCTGTGCTTCTTCCCTCACCCTTAACTCCTCTTCTTTTTGCTTCTTAGCAGTGTTGAGTCTGGTAAGCATATCCTCTGTAAGAGGTTCTTGAAATAACTTGACTCTACATTCACTAATATAGTTTGGCAAGATATCTCCTTCTAGAGTGGCCAACTAAACTGCACCACTAGTGGAAATTCTATTAATGATCATGGGTCCGTATCCTCTTTTTTCCAACTTACGGGCATGTTGCTTTAGCGTATAAACCAACACTAGGTCCCCCTCTTTCAATCCTTTATCTTTGATGTGTGCATCAAAGTATGCCTTTTGTCTTTTCTTTGTAGCATAGATGCCTACCGCCGCGCGTAGCCTTGTCTCACCTAAGCGTTCTAGATCAAAGATCCTAGAGGACAATTCATGTCCATTCCACTCATACTCTTGTGCTACTTTTAAAGCGGGGATTAAGAAATCTAATGGTAGCACAACATTCTGTTCGAAGACCATTTGAAATGGGGTGGCGTTAAGTACCGTTTTGTAGGCAACTCGATAAGCCCAAACAGCATGATGAAGTTGTTTGTCCCAATCTGAGCGTTTATTATTTACCAGTTTTGTGAATACGTTACAGAGGATCTTATTGGTGCTATCAGATTGTCCGTTAGCTTGTGGGTGATAAGGGGTGGACTTCTTATGTACCACCAAGAATTCTTGGAGAAGATTTTCAATAACCTCATTCAAGAAGTGTGTGCCTCTATCGCTCACTAACTCTATTGGTAGCCTATATCTCGTGAACACATTCTCGAATAAGAACTTAGCCGTAGTCTGAGCATCATTCTTTGTTGTGGCTTTCACTTCTATCCACTTGGTAAGGTAATCTATGGCTACAATAATATACTCTGCATGGGAGTTTCTAGCTGGGGGGTTAATAAGACCTACAAAGTCTAAACCCCATTTCGAGAATGCACGTCCTCCCATCATTGGCCTCAAAGGCATCTCATCTTTTCTAACTGGATATTGTGCACGTTGGCATGTGTCACATTTCTTCACATAGGTATGTGCATCCATATGGAGAGTGGGCCACCAAAGACCTGAGAATAGAATGGACTTGATCACTCGGTCAGGACCAAAATGTCCACCTGCAACACCACTGTGCGTAGTCTCTAAGACCTTTAAATAGTCTGATTCATGAACGCACAGTCTTAAGTAACCATCTTTGCCTCTTTGGTATAGGTTGTCTCCCACTAAGGCATAGCCTTCAGCCTCTTGCTCCATGCTTCGTCTTCTTGCTGGACTAGCCTCTTTGGGTAATCTTCTCGACCTCATAAACTCTACCAATGGAGCACTCCAATCTGGAAATAATGACACTTGATAAAGGGTTGCATGCTCCACTGGGGGTTTTTCCTGGCACACAGGACAATTCTTAATCCACTCATGAATTTCTTTGTCCATGCTAGGCCAATACACTCCTAAACGTTTTAGATTCTGCAATGTTCGTTGTTTAGAATAGTGATTTCCTAGCAATCCTTCATGGGCTTGTTGCAACCAACTACTATGTTCGTCATCCTCAACACAACAAGCTAATACACCCTCAGTATCTTGTTTGTACATGATTCCTGCCAATATGTGATATTTTTGTGATTTTACAATTTCTTCTTGTGATGTTTTCACATTCTTATTTGCAGGGCCGAAGGTTAGGACTGGTACCAGCTTATTTTCCCATTTAGGAACAACTTCTAAATTGAACAGATAAGCATCGGGTAATTCATCAGAAACTCCTTGCGGTGACTCTCCTGAAGTGATGCAAGAAAGGTGATCTGCCCGAAGGTGGGTTCTACCTTTCCTGACAACAACTTCAAAGTCATATTCCATTAGTAAGAGGAACCATCTTACTAAGCGTCCAGTACTGCAAGGTTTATTGACCAAATATAACAACGCTTGATGATCAGTGAAAAACTTGAACTTGTTGGCCAATAAATAGTGTCTAAACTTCTTCACCGCATATACCTTGCCTAAGCCCTCTCGCTTAGTTGTGGTATAGTTTCGTTCAGCTGCAGTGAGCTGTCTACTAGCATATGCTATGGGCAAATCTAAGTTTCCTTCACCTATGGGTTGTGCTAGCACACATCCTATGGCGTGATTGGATGCATCCACATGGACATGGAATGGTTTATTCCAATCAGGAGTGGTCAGTATTGGTGCTGTGCACAAACATTTCTTCAGTTCATTGAAAGAATTCTCGCATTCATCGTTCCACTCAAAATTAGACAACAAGGCATAAAGGGGTCTAGCTATGATCTCGTACATGTGGATAAACCTATGGTAATATCCACAATGGCCCATAAAGGCTTGTACCTCTTTAACATTCCTTGGCCTTGGTAGCTCCGCTATGGCTCGTACCTTATCTTCATCTATTGAGATTCCATTCTTAGAAACAATATGACCTAAGATTTTACCTTGACGCACCATGAACACACACTTTTCTGGGTTCAGACACACTCGATATTCTCTACACTTGTTGAAGATTTGTCTGAGCTCAGGGATGTGAAATCTTCTTTCTTGGGAATGAGCACATAAATCATCCACATATACTTCCAAGATCTTTCGCAAGAACTCTTTGAAGACATGACACATGAGCCTTTGGAATGTTGCAGGTGCCTTGGTGAGACCAAATGGCATCACACGAAATGGAAAGATTCCTCACTCTGTGGCAAAAGCTGTTTTGTGTTGATCTTCTGGGGCAATGGCCACTTGATTGTAACCTGAAAATCCATCAAGGAAGCTATAAACTTCCTTGCCTGCAACACGCTCCAATAGGTCTTCCGTGATTGGAAGTGGATAACTATCTCTGATCGTAGCGGCATTAACTTTTTTAAGGTTAATACACACTCGCAACTTCCCGTTCTTCTTGGGCGCCACTACAATGGGGGACACCCATTCAGTATGCTCAATGTCATAGATGAATCCAGCTTGAATCATCCTATCAATTTCTTCTTTTATTTTTGCTGCATATGTATCATTATATGTGTAGGGCTTCTGTTTGGTGGGCTTGGCATCAGCAGTCATGGGGATCGTATGTGAGCATATTCTTGGATCTACTCCTTTCAAGTCTCTATAATGCCACACAAACACATCCCTATATTCCCTTAATAGAGCTACGAGCTCCATTTCTTCTCTTGCACTTAGGTCATCTCCTATATATGTGCATCTCTCTTCGTTCTCTTCAATGGTCACTACAATTTTCTTGGTCTTTTCTTTATTATCATATGATTCTCCTATGATGGCCTCTCTCTTAGGCATTCGTACCAAAATTTTGCGGTCGTCAACTTCATATTTCTTGAAGTTTTCTAGTACTTCAAACAGTGATTCCTCCTCCTCTTGTTTCATCGCTTTTCTTTTCTTTTTCTTTTGACTGCTCTCACTTCCATCCTTTGAATTTACCATTTTAATACTTGTGAGAGGTTCTTCTTCTTTTTGGGTAAGCACTCCTACATCTTCTAGATAGTGCTGCTCTGAATTAAAGCAACTATCCATCACTGTTGACCTAAGTACCAACTTAGGGACTTGTGGAGAAAGGGACTATACCTCAATCCCCCTCAAGTGCATATAGTGGGGATTCACGCTTTAATTATCAATCCGATGAGTATACAAACCTAGCCGAGTGTATGAGGACATGCATTCAAATGATGATCAATGCAAATAAACTACTCAAAGAGTGCAAACAAGGCAAAGACTAATCCAAACAAGCTTCAACTGACAGTCATGGTGTCACGATACTTGGTGCAGCAGACAACAGTAAATTGAGCTTTTCTCTCAGCTTCAAACTCCAAATATAGTGAATAGCATATGCGTTTCAAAGCTCTCGAGAAGAAGCATCCAATGCCAGTGGGTTCACTCAATTCTGACACTCCTACTTCAAGTTATGAGCAAAATACTGAGTCGTGGGAAAAACCTTCCTACACTTCAGCACCTCCTACACTTCGCACACACCTTAACAACAGCAAACAAACACTTTCATAGATAGACAACACTTCCTAACACTCTTTTCTAGCAATACACATGCACACAAGCTCACAAAGAAGAAGATACAGAGAGCACAAATTCGAATTTATGTGCTCTTGATTCTCACAATGGCCAAAAGTCTTTAAAAAGAGTCACAAATTGACTTATATACTTGTGCCCTAAAAATGGTCCTTTCACACAAGAGACCGGCACTTTATTCACTAAAAGACTAATTTCCTACTATTTTACATGGGTAAGTTTCTAATGTTCTGAGGGGATGCATCTAGAGGACTCCTCTAGTGCCTTTACAACGGAAAATATATTACAAGAATGGTTATAATACAAAAATTGGGTATCCAAATCGGAAAAATTTTGGGGCTCCTCTTTTTCTCTGCCTTGTGCTCTCTTTAGCTCTGCAACACTCTCCCCCTCTTTGTCTCTATCGTCCCTTGACAGGCTTTACTTCTTGTCTTCAGTTTGTTGATCGCGTGCATCTTTTGGTCAGTGTTGCCTCTTCACCCATCTTGCATTACGTTTTAGTGGTCCTCCGATTTGTCCTGGTTGCACACATCGGACCCTGCTGTATTATTTAAGCGTGTTCACTTTCTTTTCCCTCCCACGCAACCCTTGCTTAGTTTTGCCTGTTTGTTAAACAAGTGTTCAGTTTTGAGGGCCTCTTCTTAACTCTTGTTTTACATCCTCTAGGCCTGATACATTTGTCTTGCCTAATAAGTCGGGTTGCCCAGCATGCCACCAGTGGAAGGTATGAGGATGTGGTGCTTCAGTCTTCGATCTGGACCTTCCAAAGATCAAGAGGTTGAAGCACCCTAGTGTGGCTGCATCCTTTCCTTGGTGTGTGTGCCCCTACGGGGCTCTGTGCAGAGATGGGTGTTGCGCCCCTATGGGGCTTCTTGCAGAGATATGTCTTCATATATCCTTTTTAGTGAAGCTTCTTTTGTTGTCTTCTTCTTTTCTTCTTTTTACTTGATTCTCCCTCAACACTGCCCCCCTCCTGGACTCTGTTGTCCCCGATAGGCTTTGACGAGCGACGGGCATATATTCTATATACTTTCTGCTCTGTTTCATTAAGCAAATTGGCTTCACCTATCATTAATTGTTTCCATTGTTCTACCTTTACACCATCATTGGGTGGCTGTCTGTGATCTGCAAAGAAGCTGAGTTCGTACGCCACTAATCTGGCATTCAAATTAGAGGAAATCTTCAAAAAGACTTCTGAATCAATTTCAAAAAATCCAGTAAAGAACGCTTCTTCAAACGTTTGCATATATACACTTGGCAAAAACATCAATTTGGAATAATAAGCCATTATTGTTGGTCGGCTAGGCATAACAGATAGGTCAAAAATGAGGATCTCTGTGCCTTGATTAATACCAATGAAATTCAAGAATGTGTAGGCCGCATGCTTGAAGACCTTCAATACTGTAAGTATCATACTGAGTATTTTATTTGTCATTTTGACAGTTAAGTCGGGTACTGTCGCATAATTCTGCAGCCAAAATTTGATGATTTTGACCATATAATCTTCCGTTGGCAAGTAATTATGTGGCGGGCTTGAGGGTAATTCAGCCATTGTTTATTTATAGCGCCATTTCTTTGTAGGTCCAAAAATTCTCTAGTATCCCTTCGGCGTGGTATAGGACAAAATGAAGGGTTTACTTGTAAGAAATATGGTGCTGCTTGCCAATGCACTCATAGTGTGGGATGCTTCTCTAAAAGCTTTCTTCTCCAAATAGGTTGTGCAGCTTCGAATTCTTCTTGACTGTAGGCGAATGTGTCATGTTTAAAATTTAGCTGCTCATCTTGACTTTTCCTTGTAATCTTCTTTATATATTGTCTTGTTTTCTCTTTCAATAATCCGTACGGAATGTTGAAAGGCTTCATGATCTTTTCCAAGTCCTTACCCTTGATCTTGGCTTCCTTCATTACTTTGATTACTTCATTTTCAAAATTTTCCGTCAATCGAGACACCACTAGTGCCCGTTCCCTCTGACTTATTTCTGCAGTGTATGGCATTGGATGATCATCATGTATATCCGCCATCTGCTCATGTATTGGAGAATGATAAATCGGGGGAGATAGAGGACGTACCTCTACCTCGTCAGTAGGATTTTCCTTAGCTGGCACTACTGGTGTCCCGATCGTTGCGTTCTGGTTGATTTGGATTTCTAGTTGCTCTATACGTTCAGTTTTCTCTTTACTTTCCTGTATGGCTGCTCTGAATGCTTCTTTTGCTGTAAGCAATTCATTGCCAATTTCTGCTACGTGATCCATATTTTCACTGTAGCTTGCTGCAAGTTTCCCATATGCTGTATTCAACTGCTTTTTTAGTTCATTTACTTCTTTATTATACCTCCGTTCCGATTCTTCTCTCAATTCTCGCTCTTGTCTCAGCAATTCTGCGTATTGTGCCACCTGATCTCTTAATTCTTTTTCTTTAGTTTTGGATCTCTCCTGCTGTTCAATAGGTTGATCATATAATAATGATTTCATCAGTTCTTTATTTTGATTGCGTAAGTTGTCATTCTCTTCCATGTACAACTTTAACTGTGTCTCAAGTAAAGTGCTTCTAGCCTTCATTCTTTCTTTGTCAGCCTCCCTTGCATCATGTAATCTTTGTAAATCTGCGAGCTGTGCTTGGAGTTGGTGATGCTGAGTTACTAAGGTATCATATTACGTTTTTACTTCGAGTAACTCCGTTCTTTTGGCTGCTATCTCTTTTTGGGCCTGGATTAATTGTGATGACAATTGTTCACTCATTATTTGGAATTGACTCTTTTCCCTCATGGCCTTATCATAATCTGCATCTATTTCCATCATCTATTGTTGTGTATCCATAGGCGTTTGAATCATTTGCTTGACTACAGGCTTCAGCTGAGTGACATCCACATTGAGCCATGTGGTTGGTATACTAGGTTCTTCGCCTGTTGTGACGTCTTTGCCCTGTGCCACATGTAACGTAGTGTCATGGGGCTGCCTAATCTGAAGCTGGATCCTTGGCTCAGCCACCATGTGTGTAATATGCCCTTGAGGTGTATCATCTGGTACCTCAATTACAATATGCTCTTTGTTTTGTAATAGCTCTGAATCCGTGTTCATTGGAGTTTGTATTTCCTCTTTGATAGGTGGTTTTGCATACGTAGCAGTTGTTGGAGCTTCTTTGATGCTGATTTTTGTAGTATCATTCAATTGAATGACATGCTCAGGTTTATTGTAATCTTTTATGTTCTTTTCCTTTTCTTCGTGGTTGTCTGGCGTCACTTCAACTTGATTGATTTCAGTCCATTCTTCCTCGTGAGTTTCTGTCCTTATGTCAGTGTCCAGGGTGTCTTTTTCATGACTGGATTCTACATCGGAACTAGAATCATCTAAGCCCAGTTTTTTGTATCTCCCAGGTTGTTTTGGGGTCTTTTCTTTACATTGTTGTTGTTTCTCTTGACTTGCTTGTCTATAATGATGGCCTTGGACATTCAGATTTACATGTCCTTGCATGTACTGGTGTGTCTCTTCTAGGGCAGCAGATAGATCTCTCTTGGTAATAGGCATTTGGGCTATCGTAAGCTTTGGTAAAATGTGTGTCCGCTTTGATTGGGGTGTAGCCTGGGCTTCCTCCTCTCTCAGACGCTTTGTACCCTGCATGGGTTTCTGTGAACTGGTTCCTGCCTCTTCAACAACAGCAGTTGCTTTCTTTTTCTTGGGGACCATGGCGGATTTAGCATATTTGGCTAGCCCTTCTGAGGTTGGCATCTCACCCAAGCAGTTTTTCATTTCGAGTGCCTCATAGATAAGTAAGGTCAAAACAGAACTCCCATTCAGAAACTTTTTCTAACCCCACTTCTTCTAGGCTTCAAATAATCTCTCTTGGACATAACCAGTCATATTCACTTTATTGCCAATTTGTCTCATTGCATGCGAGAGTAGTTGTACGACAATCTTTTGTGGTGCAGTATATCTATGCATACTTGGGAAACAAAAATGTTGGTGCACCAGACAGACAGCATCTTCAATATCAGTCCTGTCGATATCCAAAAAGGACCTCTTTTTAGGATCATGACATTCCTCTTTGACATTAGTGATCCCTTCTTGATTCCATCCGAAGGCTTTGTTGATTATTTCATGTGTGAATTGAATGGTTTTCCAGGTACCTACTTTGTCCAACACTCGTGCTTCGGGAACTGATATCTTCGTCGTTGCAGGCTGCAGTGTATTCATTACTTGTGTACATCTTTGAAAATCTGGTAGATAAATCGGCAATTTGAGAAATGCCTCTATGCCTGCTGTGTCCATACATCCTCTATATGCGGTAATCCTTGTATTATAGTTTTGAAGTCTTGCGACATAATAGGGAAATAGTGATCCCTATCCATAATTTTGATTGTGGCCATGAAAATGAGGTCTGACACTGGTTGGTCGTCCAGAAACCAATGGCCTCTTGCTTTCATTATTGATTCCAATGGCAGAAGTTGCACCTCTTCCTCTTGTGTAGCTTCAGAATTGGAAGATGCCATCTGCACTCAATTGATGGCAGTAATTAGTCACCGAATAGTATTTAGAATCATCCTTCAGTTATCCTTTGTTAGATTGGCAATTCTCCGCGTGAATGGTGTCGTCCCTTTCCCCGTGGGTGTGAGAAAGGTAATACCTGGATTTTTCCACATTTTAGATATTTTTATATTTTCATCTGAAAAGAAAGACAAAAAAGTTAGGTCATAGCCGAAGAGGTTATTATTTTTTGAGTGATTTTCTTAATGTATGTACAAGTGCTCTCCTATTTCCCAAGAGGAAAATGTGCTCGACTATCTTGAAATAGAAGAAAGATATGCCGAATGCTTGGCCTTGTAATGTGGCCCTATCATGCATACTTTGGGACTTGATAACTCCAAATGTGTGCAACTTGAAGTAGTTGGATGATGCATGCAGTTTGTCTTGTCTTTCGGCAACCAAATCTGCTTTACTCTGTTGGGACGTATTGTATCCCTAACATTCCTGATGAATGTGGTTCCTCTCATGTTGTAATTCTGCTCTATCTGCTTTTTGAATCTCGGACTAGCTGGTGTTGTAACTGTAGATTTCTTTGCTTTCCTGTAGCTATTCTTCTTTGGCTGTTTTGCCCGTAGACCATCTTGGTTCTCCTTGTGCAGCAGTTCATCGTTTCGGTTTAGCGTCTTTGGAGCACATGATTTTGGGATCCATATTTGCACTCGATCCGGTTGGGTGGCTACTACTTTCTTTGGAATCCATATCCTAGCACTTCGTCGTTGACTTTGGTGCTCAAAGTGATCTGCCTTCTTATTTGATTGGTTGTTCTGATGTCGACAATGTTTCTGTTGTTGAAAATACGCATCCCTTTTATCCTTTCTTATCAAAGCTTGTTTAGTGTACGGAATAGGGTATATTCTAATAGGTACAGACTTTGGATTACTCAGAGGACTAGTCTCTCTTGTGCATGGTGCTTCACTGAGGTTGGTTCCAGATTGAATGATACTCTTGTGACTTGCTAGACTAGAAGATGGAATGCAAGCAGGATTCAGTGTGTCCTCACATGAAGTACTTGATGAAGGGGTTTCTATAGTGCTAGTGAACATACATTCTTGACTATGTTCATTAGAGTGAATTTTTTGCTCTATGCTGGCGGTTTTGATTGGTCGTTCGTCTAACAAACTGAATACTTCACGATGTCCTATCTTGGCTGAGATGTATCCTAAAGCCAATTGAATGGTCACCTCATATTCCTATATCCAGTCTTGACCTAACACTACATCTTCGAGTAAATCCTGATCATGACACACTAATAGCTTCTGTTCCATAGTGTTGTTGCCAAGATGCAGAGGTAAGGTGATTTCACCTATACATTGAGTAATTGCTCCTCCTATTCCTATCAACTGTGCCATCGATGGACGTAATTCCTCTTGGAGTTTCTGAGTCAAAGAAAGTTTGATACAGCTTGTGGCGGCTCCTGTGTCAATAAGAGCATCCACTAAGTGGTACTCCGTTTTACCCGCTCCCAAATTTAAATATGGTTGTGTTCTCTGGGGACCTAGGTTTTTAGTGGCTCTAAAATTAACCATTGGGATGAGTTCTTCTCCTAGTCGGTATCTCTCATCTCTCTCTCTCATCCACTCTTTCCGTTTCTTAATTCGTTCTAGTGCTTCCTGTCTCGCTTCTTCTCGTATCCTTTCCTCCTTAATACGTCTATTCTTGCCCTTGATTAATCGAGACATTGTTTCTTCGGTCAATCGTTCTAGATATTTTTTCACTCGACATCCACTGATATAGTTTGGTAGTACTTCCCCATCTAGGGTTGCTAAGCTGATGGCTCCACTTGTCGATATACGATTGATGATTAATGGGCCATATCCTCTCTTCTACAACTTCTTAGCGTGTTGTTTCAAAGTATATACCAAGACTAAATCTCCTTCCTTCAAATTTTTGTCCTTAATGTGAGCATCAAAGTAGGCTTTCTGTCACCGTTTAGCAGCATAAATGCCTGCTACTGCTTGTAACCTAGTAAGCTTTTCTATTTGATCCAATTGAGCTGAGTTCATGTCCCGTCCACTCATAAGTGGTTGCTACTCTGAGAGTGGGAATTAATAAATCAATTGGCAAAATAGCATTTTGTCCATATACTAAGTTAAAAGGAGTAGTGCCTATGGCGGTTTTGTAGGCTACTCGAAATGCCCATAAAGCATGATGTAATTGCTTATCCCAATCAGATCTACCATTGTTAACAATTTTTGTGAGAACTGTACACAAGATTTTATTCGAACTTTCGGCTTGTCCATTGGCTTGTGGGTGATAAGGAGATGATTTCTTATGAATTACCAAGAATTCATTCAGTAAGCCTTCTATAACTTCATTCACAAAGTGCGTACCTCTATCACTCACAATTTCTATCGGTAGTCCAAATCTAGTGAAAACGTTCTCAAGGAGAAATTTGGCCGCAGTTCTTGCGTCATTTTTCTTGGTTGCTTTCGCTTCTACCCATTTGGTCAGATAGTCTGTGGCTACAATTATATATTCGGCATGGGATCCTTTCACTGGTGGGCTAATAGGTCCTATGAAGTCTATTCCCCATTTAGTGAAAGCTTTGGCACTCATCATGGGTCTCAGTAGCATCTCATCTCTTCTAATTGGATATTTTGTTCGTTGACAAGTATCACATCGTTGCACATATGTTACGGCATCTTGATGTAGAGTTGGCCACCACATGCCAGCAAAGAGGATCATTTTTGCTGTTTTATCTGTAGAGAAATGTCTTCCTGCAGCTCCTGTATGTGCCATCTCTAAAACAGTAAGATATTCATCTTCATGAATGCACAATCGTAATTGATTATCTCTCCCTCGCTTGAAAAGTTGTTTTCCCATAATGGCATAATCCTTGCTCTGTTCTACAATTGCACGTTTCCTTGCTGAAGTGGCTCCTTCTGGGTATTCTTGGGTCTTTAAGAATTTTACCAGAGGCATGCTCCATCTCGGTGCTACTGTGGAGTAGCATAGAGTGGAGTTCTCTTCTGGATTTTGTTCTTGACAGGTTTGGCAGGCTGATACATAGTTATGCCCATCCCTCTGCATGGTTGGCCAATATATGCCTAATCTCCTCAGGGTTTGCCATGTTCCGTTTGCATTCAAATGAGTTTTCCATTGATTCACATGTGCTTTTTGAAGCCACATTTCTTGTTCCTCTTCTTCTACGCATCTCATGAGTAATCCATTTGAATCTTGGTGATACAAACTTCCAGCAATGATATGAAGGTTTTTAGTCTTCCATAGGTCTTGGGTTCGGTTTGGTGTGATTCCATCTTTAGGTCCATGTGTGAGTATAGGAATTAACTTTTCTGCCCATTGGGAACATACTTCCAGGTTAAAAAGGTACCTATTTGGAAGATCATCTGGTACTCCTATGGGTGGTTCTCCATGGGTCATTCTTGATAAGTGATCTGCTCTTATGTGGGTATTTCCTTTCTTGACTACTACCTCAAAATCAAATTCCATTAGCAATAAAAACCATCGTACTAGTCGTCCTGTATTACAAGGATTATTGACTAAGTACAGTAGGGCTTGATGATCAATGAAGAATTCGAATTTGTTTGCCAATAAGTAGTGTCGAAACTTCTTTATTGCGTACACCATCCCTAGGCCTTCTCTCTCAGTTGTGGTATAATTGCGCTCTGCTTGGTTTAATTGTCTATTGGCATAGGCTATAGGGTGGTCTAGCTTTCCTGTATCTGCAGGTTGAGCTAAGATGCAACCAATGGCAAACTTGGAAGCATCCACATGAATGTGAAATGACTTATTCGAGTCAGGTACTCGAAGGATTGGTGCTGAACTCAATCGATTCTTTAACTCATTGAAGGTTTTCTCACATTCTTCGGTCCAATTAAATTGAGTCAAGAGTGCATAGAGAGGTCTAGCAATTATGGCATACATATGTATGAATCTTCGGTAGTATCCACAGTGTTCCATAAATGCTTGTACTTCTTTAGCAGTCTTTGGTCTTGGTAAATCCAGAATTACTTTGATTTTGTCTTCATCAGTTGAAATTCCATTTTTAGAGACAATATGTCCTAATATTTTTCCTTGTCAAACCATGAAGACACATTTTTCTGGGTTGAGGCATACTCGATATTGTCGGCATTTGGCAAAGATCTTTTCTAATTCAGGGATGTGCTCTGATCGTATAGCTGAATAAGTACATAGATCGTCCACGTATACCTCCATACTCTTTCTCAGGAACTCTTTGAATACATGGCACATCAATCTTTGGAAGGTGGCTAGGGCATTGGTTAGACCAAAAGGCATGACTCTGAAGGTGTATACTCCCCATTCAGTTGCAAAAGCTATTTTGTGTTGGTCCTCAGGAGCGATGGCTACCTGATTATACCCTGAAAAGCCGTGCAAAAAACTATAAACTTCCTTCCCTGCCACTCTTTCCAACAGATGATCCGTAATGGGTAATGGGTAACTATCCCTTATGGTCGCATCATTTACTTTCTTCAGATTGATGCACACTCTTAACTTCCCATTTTTTTCGGTACAACCACCAAAGGTGACACCCATTCCGTGTGCTCAATCTCATATATGAATCCATCATCTAACAACTTATCTATCTCTTCCTTTATCTTTGCTGAATACACATCATTGTATGTATACGGTCTTTGTTTAGAAGGTTTGGCTTCGGATGTCATGGGGATTCTATGGGCACATATAGATGGATCTACTCCTTTCAAGTCCTTATAGGTCCAGGCAAAGACATCCCGATATTCCCTTATGAGGCGTATTAACTCTTGTTCTTCCTCCATTGAGACATCCTGTCCTATGAAAGTACATCGTTCTTCTCCTTCCTCTACGATTACTACTATCTTCTTGGTTTGTTCTTTATTGTCATATGCTATTCCTGGCTGTGCTTCTCTTTTAGGCATTTGAATAGCAATTTTTCTCTCTTCTACTTCATATTTTTTGAAGTGGGCTGGCACTTCGAACTGATCTTGTGGCTTGTTTTCTTCACCTTCTGGCTCTTTATCTAACTCCAATTCTTCTTCCTGTGTAGGTTCCTGGTTGTTTTTGTTAGCTGTGACACCTATTTTTTTATTTTCATCCTCTGGTTCCATTGGTTCTTGTTCCATCTCAATACTCTCATAGTCCTCCTTCCATTCTTTCTCTATCACTTCTCCTTCTTCAGCCTCCTGAAGGACTACCACATATAGACTAACGTCATATCCTTCCTCATCAATACATTCATTCATAGTTATTACTTCTTCGTTCACACATACATCGAGGGTCGCTAAAATCTCCATCCAACCATGAGGTTCAAACTCTTCATCCAAAAAGACTTGAGGCATGTAAGCTGGATCTTGTACAGACCTAGCTACTCCTTGCCTTTGCTGCCATCCCTTTCTCCTATCCTCTTCCTTTTTGGCAGTTTGGCATATCCATAGATGAGTGTCCTCTTTCATCCAAGATTGGTCACTAGAACCTATGCTGTGAATTGACTGATCGTCTTCCTCCTTATGAATTTGATTCCATTGTAAGGGGGGAACATCTTGATATGTATATGTGTGGAGATTTATTCTCGTGGTGGTTCCTTCATGCTGTAGGTATACAACATCTTTTCCCCAATCTTGCACAACCTTTAGCTGTCTCATGAAAGGTCTCCCAAGTATCATTTCATAATTGCTCGCCCTTTCAAATTGACATATTGCTAAGGTGTGTTCAAATTCAACTCTGCATGTGGTAAAAACTACTCGTTCCAATAATCCCAAGGGTCTTTCTGTGTGTCCATCTGCCATTTGTATCTTCATGCGTGTTGGTCTTAAAGCTGGGTTTCCCCATTTCTCCGAGATTTCTCTCATAGCAATGCCTACACCAGCTCCGGAATCCAAGATGGCTTTGGTGGTATAACCCCTATAAGTAATTGGAAGGCAAGTGTTTCCTTCATCTCCCTCACTAAAATCTCCTACCTTATCCCCTGGGATCTTTACTGTGTTTACTTCATCAGATATCTCTTTTTCTTCCGTCTTGATCTCCAATTGACTGGTTAGTTTCTCCTTCAAGTGTGGTTTAACCTTCAACAGTTCTTCTAATGTTAGGGTACAAGGGATTTTGACCTTTCTAAGGTGTTGTATGATATCCGATGTTTGAACTGATGGGTTCGGTTGTTTTTTCCTTATTGAGGGAATGCAATACAATTCTAAATTATGTTCGTACTCTCCTGTGTAATTTGGCAAAACCTTCACACTATCATTTTCCTCGTTACTCGGATCAATTGGTAATATTTCATTCGAATTCAACTCAGGTATTGAATCCTCTATTCCATCTTCTGCTTCTAGTTCTTCAAAGGGTGGTTCAATTCCTTCCACTTTCTTCCATCTGTCTTCTTGGACTCTTGCCCACAAATCTTTAGGCCATTCCCCTTCTACTTCGGGAACAATGGATCCTTCCCTTTTATCCTCACAATAATTGCCATTCTGTGTCTTACTTGCTTTGGGTTTTTCGTGATCATTAGTGATGACGCACTCTTGGAATTCTCTTTCGGAAATTCGGGTATTGGGTAATGGCAATGCAGGTTTTTCTAAGGTCTGTTGAGCAACTTCTATTAACTTTTTGCAGATCTCCAACCTCTCTTTCTCTAGGTCACCTCTAGGATAGTCTCTTTCATGTTGTTCTATGGTAGGTCCTGCTCTTATTTGTGCCTTGTATGCCTGAATCCACATGGCTAATTCTTGCGGCATGGGATCTGCTAAAACTGATCCTACCTCTTCTTTTTTATGCTTTCCATTTTTACTTTCTTCTTCCAATTTCTGTTCCTCTTTTGGGTTTTGTTCGCTCTTCTCATTTTCCTTCTTCTGCAATAACTTCTTTTCTTTTATCCTATCTCTACGGTTCTTCCATCTTTGTGTTCTTTTACTTACAACACTTTTCTCAGGCTCTTCCGAGTCTTCAACTCTCTGAGGTGTGGGTGTATTCACCTCTCTATCGTTTTGAGTGTTTTCCTCAGTTTTGTCAGGGGCCTCTCTAGCTTTGGCTCTAGTTATTGCTTTCAATGGTACAGTGTATTCCTTATCGATCCCTGATGATTCGATTACTTCTATCACATTGATTTGCACGTTGGATGTAACCTTGTTGGGGTTCTTGGGGAAATCTCTGAAAAGATGTTCCTTACCACAGTCACTACAGTAGCCTTCCCAGACTCGTGGTGGTGGTGGGTTTGGCAATGTACATTCTCTGATATAGTGATCACCTCCACATCTGTAGCATGGTCCTTTGGGCACAGACGGTCTGTTCATGGGTCGGGGTGGTATGGTTGCTCCAGGGGCTGTGTACATTAATGACACATAGTCCTGCTCATATCCATAGGAACTATCTGGTACTTCCATGCCATAGGCATATGGTTCGTACAGTTGTCCATATTCTATCATAGAGCTTTCATAATTGGGATATGCCCCTTGACTATGATCGTAAGATAAGTCATATGGTTCATTACTAGTCAATGGTGTGGCTGGGACTATCGCTCTCTCTAGGTTTTCTTCACGTTGAGCCATCTTGACTAGGACAACGTTCTGAGGATTGTTGGTGCAATTCAAGCCTTCACACTTGGCTTGGAACCTTGGAAGATTGGCTTGGAACCCTTGAAGGATATCACTATGAGGAGCTAGAACCATAGGAACACTTGCCTATGTGTTATTACTTCTTTACCCCTTGTAAAAGTCTAAATGACTTGGCATTATGTATACACACCTAACTGATTAGAGTCGTGGAATTTGGATGGTGTGATTGGAGAGAATATCTCCCTACTTTTAGAGGAGAGATTCTAGGGAGCTTAGATTTGAATTTCAAATTCAAGTGATCACAAAACATCTATAAAAGATGATGTAAAAATGTCGCGGGTGTGTCACTCATTTTAGCTCACTTCCCGAGGCATTTTATTAGTGTAACTCATTGTGTGTGAGTGCTACTTCATAGCCTACACCACAACACCTCATTTAGCTATGCTTGTCAAGCTAATGAGTATGTACAATTACATCAATCAATAGAAGTATACACATTCACTATCTCTGTTATCTCTGAGTCATCTACTCCAAGTCTGTCACCTTCAAAGGAGCATATCTCAGGATCTACTGAACCAAATCAAGTGATTCAAAGCACATTGGAACCAGCTCCAAGCATACTACATGCCTACAAAATTTCAAGGCCAAAGGTTCAGCCATCACGGAGACATCTCGCTCAAAGTGCACACTGGTTTCTGTCTGCAGAATTCCTAAAAAGTCGGGGGTACACATAAGTTTGCTAAATTGATTTCTCAGTGAGTAGTTTGTCATTTCTTGTCATTCCACTTGCAAATGGTAGCTTGTTAAGCTAATTTAATATGTCCAGAAGGAATTAGATCAATTGTTAGTGTGCTGGTCACACTGAGTGAAAGACTGAGCAGGTGTCACTACAGAAATAGAAAGTCTTTCTTGATTTTTGAGGTGCCAAGTTATCTGTTTTGATTTGGTCATTACACATATCATTTGCAAAGTACATACATGCTTTCTTGGTATCATTTGGAAGCTCAAGGTGTGTACTAAGCATATCTAGAATCAAAGGAGGGCTGGTGTGAAGCAGGTATAGCAGCACCAACTCAATCTCTTGAGTGCATCCAACCATCACTCCCAACAGTGGTATCAAAGCAAATAAGGTAAACATGGGAGATGGTTTTCCTTCATTCATTGACAAATTGGACAGGAACAATTACCAAGCTTGGTCTCTAAGGATGAAGACCTATCTACAAGGAAGAAGCTTATTTGGATACATATCAGGAGATGAGGAATTGCCCTCATTTAAAGCTAGAGGACTACCCACCAAGGATGAACAAGAGAGACTCAACCAATGGTGTGCAAAGGATGCTTTGGCAAGGTCTTACCTTCTTAACTCTATATCTGATTTCCTTTTACCTCATATAAGGAACTGTAAGACTTCCCAAGAGACTTGGGAAACCTTGTCAACTTATTTTTCTTCCAACACAAGGGCCAGGAAGAATCAACTGTGGATTGAATTCACAACCCTTAGGAAGCAGCCCAAGCAATCAGTCTCAGAGTATGTGACAAAGATTAAAGATGTGGCAGACCAATTAGCAAGCATTGGAGAAGAGATTGAAGAGGAGCAAATAGTCAGGCAAGTAACAAATGGACTCAAGGCAGATGATAAGTGGGAAAGTTTCACCACTGCAATGGACCTCTATATGGACATGCATACCCCAGATCTCACAACACTCATGGGCCAACTATTCACACATGAAGCAAAGTTTACAAAGGCAGGAGATCAATCAAAAGGTAACAACCCCTCTGCTCTCTATACTGATAAGAAAGTTAAGGATAAAGGTAAAGGGAAGAAACAGGATGAAGAAGGCTCTACCTCCCAAGCTAATTATGCAGGGAGAGGTAGATCATCAAGAGGCAGGGGCAGAGGAGGTAAGTCAGGTAGGGGGAGACCCTACAACTCATCACCATGCAACATTTGTGGATTGTCCAATCATTCCACAGATGAATGCTACAAGAACTACAAGAATCAGAAGAGGAAGAGGCTACTCAAGAGGTGGATACTCTCAAGGGA
Organism: Ceratopteris richardii; assembly: GCA_020310875.1. Lineage (NCBI taxonomy): Eukaryota > Viridiplantae > Streptophyta > Polypodiopsida > Polypodiales > Pteridaceae > Ceratopteris > Ceratopteris richardii. The sequence goes on along the minus strand of CM035414.1, from coordinate 49,084,235 downwards.
GAGGCAGGTTCAACCAACACCAAGGCTACAATGGATACAACAATCAATACAACAACAATTACACCCACAACCACAATGGTAACTACCAAGGTGGATTCAGAAATAGAAGGGATTACAACAACTACACAGAGGAGCAAGATGACTCCCTATTGATCATGAATATGACCTCCAAGGCAGGTACAAATGATGATCATTTATTTTATATTGACTCAGGATGTTCTAACCATGTAGCTGGCAATGTGGCACTACTTTCTGATTTGGAAGAACCCAAGGGCAAACATCAGGTACAGACAGGTGATGACACTAAACATTCTGTTGTAAAAATTGGAAATGTGAAGACATGTGATGGTAACCAGAACCTATTGAGCAGGGTACTCTATGTACCAACCATCACCAAGAATCTAATGAGTGTTGGTCAGATTGTGGAGAAAGGTTTGCAAGTCAGATTCACACAACATGGAGCATATGTGGAAGACCCAAGACATGGATTCAAAAGGATAGCCAAGGGAAAAAAATCAGGTAGATTGTTTATTTTTGAGCTAGAAGACACCAAGAACATTGCTTTGTATAATTACAAGGATCAAACACTTTCAGAGTTAGAAATATGGCACAAGAGGTTAGGGCACATAGGTGAAAGAACCCTAAAGCAAATGTGCAGGGATCAATGTGTGCTTGGGATACCTAATGTGTCCAAGCAACACATGATTTACAAGTGTGGAACATGTCAGTTTGGTAAGTCTCACAGATTGCCATATTCAAGGAAAGGTTTCATGCATGAAGACTACCTAGACTTGGTGCACACAGATGTTTGGGGACCTAGCAAGGACCCTTCCATTTCAGGTTCAAGATATTATGTGTCGTTTATTGATGACTATAGCAGGTGGACCATCTTATACTTTATGAAACATAAAGATGAAGTATTTAATTGTTTCAAGAAGTATCTTGCACTTGTTGAAAACCAAACAGGAAGAAGCTTGAAGAGGCTAAGGTCAGATGGAGGAGGAGAATACTTCTCCAATGAGTTCGAAGAATTCTTGTAGGAAAGAGGCATCAAAAGGGAGATTACTACAAGGTACTCACCTGAACAAAATGGGGTAGCTGAAAGAAGGAATAGACTCATTGTAGAAACAGCTAGGTCTATGCTTAATGAAAAGAAGTTGCCTAATTATCTTTGGGCAGAAGGTGTATCCACTGCCACCTATCTCATCAACAGGTTACCATCCAAATCACTTGATGGCATTACACCTTATGAAGCTTGGCATGGTAAGAGACCTTCTCTGGATCATTGTAAAATCTTTGGTTGTATAGCATATGTGCATATTCCCTCACAGGTAAGGGGAAAGCTAGACCCTAAAGCTGAAAAATGTATCTTCATTGGTTATGACTTGAATCAAAAGCGATACAGATTCTACAACCCAGCAAACAAAGGCTTCAAGGTAAGTAGAGATGTCATCTTTGATGAGAATGACTCATGGTATGAGAATGAATGCAGGAAAGTTAGTCTACCCTATGATATGGAAGAAGATTTTCCAAAGCTCACCAAGGAGGAACCAATCCAGAAAGATGAATCAAGCTCAGATGATGATGATACAATTAACCTTGAGGAATTCAAGGCTTGGAAGTCCAAAGGGAAGATGAAGATGAAAAAACTAGAGGATGTACCAGAATCCTCAACTCAAGCAATTAGAAGATCTCAGAGAGAAAGCAAAAGACCAATCAGATTTGGGTATGACACATCACTTGTAACTAAACATTCTGTATATCTTGCAAAGGATTTGTTGAATGAAGAACCAGGTACCTATGAAGAAGCAATCACGAATGGAAAGAAGCTATGGATGAAGAAATGGAAGCTCTCAAGGAGAGTGATACTTGGGACTTGGTACCCAAGAAGGACTCTATGAAGGTGATAGGATCCAGATGGATCTATAAGCTAAAGAGAAATTAAGATGGAACAATCAACAGGTACAAAGCTAGGTTGGTAGCCAAGGGTTTTGCACAAACCCAAGGCATTGATTATGAGGAGACATTTTCTCCTGTGGCTAAGATGCCAACTATCAGAATATTGGTGAGTGTAGCTGCATCCAAAAATTGGAACATGTACCAATTAGATGTCAAGAATGCTTTCTTGAATGGATGGATATCTGAAGAAGTCTACATGTCACAACCACCTGGCTATGAAGATCCCAAGAAGGTAAATTATGTTTGTAAATTGAAGAAGGCTCTATATGGATTGAAGCAGGCACCTAGAGCATGGAATTACAGGTTGACAACCTACCTCCTAGACCAAGGATTTGTGATGAGTAAAGCAGACACTTCTCTGTTCATAAAGAGAAGTAGTACAGAGGTAATCTACTTGTGTGTTTATGTGGATGATATCATCATTACAGGGAATGATGTCAATGGTATTAGACACATCAAAGGACAGATGATGAAAGAATTCAAGATTAATGATCTTGGATTATTGAAGTACTTCTTAGGTCTTGAGTTAGTCTACACCAACTCAGGTATATATATCACTCAAAAGAAGTATGTACAGGATATGGTCAAGAAGTTTGGCTTGCAGGATGCAAAAGTCTCAACTACTCCAATGGAGGTCAACCTAAAGCTAAGTGCTCATGAAGGAGAAGAAGTCCAAGACATTACAGAATATCAAAGCATGGTAGGTAGTTTGAACTATGCTACCTTGACAAGAATTGACATAGCATATGGAGTTAGTGTGCTTAGTCAATTCATGCACAAACCAAGGGTACCTCACCTAGAGGCAGCAAAGAAGATCTTGAAGTATTTGAAGGGAACTCAGAACCATGGTTTGTACTTTCCTTATACATCAGATATTGACATTAAAGTATACTCAGATGCAGATTGGGTAGGATGCAAGGATGATAGGAGGAGCACATCAGGATACGTTTGTTTTGCAGGAGATAAGCCTATTTCTTGGTCAGCCAAGAAACAACCTACAGTGGCATTGTCATCCACTGAAGCAGAGTATAGAGGGCTTGCCAATGCCACTCAAGAAGCTATCTGGTTAAAGCTCTTGTATACAGAGTTAGGTCTATACACTAGACCTCCAATCATATTTGGAGATAACACTAGCTCTCTTCACCTTGCAGCTAATCCAATATATCATGCTAGAACCAAACACATAGAGGTTCATTACCACTATGTGAGAGAGAAGTTGCTTAGTAAAGACATTCAATTGACATATGTGTCTACTAATATGCAATGTGCAGATTTACTCACTAAAGCATTGGATGGAAACAAGCTATGCAGATTCAAATCCATGATTGGATTGCAGGATGTGATTGAAGACTAAAGATGAAGACTTAAGCCAAAGTGTTTGGCTTGAGGGGGAGCTGTTGGTGCATTTCAAGCCTTCACACTTGGCTTGGAACCTTGGAAGATTGGCTTGGAACCCTTGAAGGATATCACTATGAGGAGCTAGAACCATAGGAACACTTGCCTATGTGTTATTACTTCTTTACCCCTTGTAAAAGTCTAAATGACTTGGCATTATGTATACACACCTAACTGATTAGAGTCGTGGAATTTGGATGGTGTGATTGGAGAGAATATCTCCCTACTTTTAGAGGAGAGATTCTAGGGAGCTTAGATTTGAATTTCAAATTCAAGTGATCACAAAACATCTATAAAAGATGATGTAAAAATGTCGCGGGTGTGTCACTCATTTTAGCTCACTTCCCGAGGCATTTTATTAGTGTAACTCATTGTGTGTGAGTGCTACTTCATATCCTACACCACAACACCTCATTTAGCTATGCTTGTCAAGCTTATGAGTATGTACAATTACATTAATCAATAGAAGTATACACATTCACTATCTCTGTTATCTCTGAGTCATCTACTCCAAGTCTGTCAACTTCAAAGGAGCATATCTCCGGATCTACTGAACCAAATCAAGTGATTCAAAGCACATTGGAACCAGCTCCAAGCATACTACATGTCTACAAAATTTCAAGGCCAAAGATTCAGCCATCACGGAGAAATCTCGCTCAAAGTGCACACTGGTCTCTGTCTGCAGAATTCCTAAAAAGTCGGGGGTACACATAAGTTTGCTAAATTGATTTCTCAGTGAGTAGTTTGTCATTTCTTCTCATTCCACTTGCAAATGGTAGCTTGTTAAGCTAATTTAATATGTCCAGAAGGAATTAGATCAATTGTTAGTGTGCTGGTCACACTGAGTGAAAGTCTGAGCAGGTGTCACTACAGAAATAGAAAGTCTTTCTTGATTTTTGAGGTGCCAAGTTATCTGTTTTGATTTGGTCATTACACATATCATTTGCAAAGTACATACATGCTTTCTTGGTATCATTTGGAAGCTCAAGGTGTGTACTAAGCATATCTGGAATCAAAGCAGGGTTGGTGTGAAGCAGGTATAGCAGCACCAACTCAATCTCTTGAGTGCATCCAACCATCACTCCCAACAAGGATAGGGCGGTTGTTGTCCTAGTACTGGTTGTGGTTGTGTATATCCTTGATAAGCATATTGTTGGTAGTATACGAGAAGAAGCAAGTACGAGCATACAAGCAGATCTAGCACTAAGGCAACCCTTTATTTTTTTTTTCAAAACCCTTACACCATTTAAAAGTGATTCTCATCACTAAAAACCCCTGTAAATACCATTTTCACCTTTTTGTAGCTCCATTTTGTACAAACCGAGGAGTCCTTGAGCTTGAGGAGCCTTAGAAGTAGTTGCCTGCCAATTTTCATAATTTTTAGATCTCGTTTGAGCCCTCAAATAAGCCCTGGAACCTAATTTTTAACTAGGCCGGACACTAGGTCTGGACAGGGCCAAAGCTAGTCAAAAACTATAAATAGAGCTAGAGAGCTCATTTTTGGGAGAGCTTCTTGTAGTTTTGAGCTTGTATGAGAACTTTGTTGCAATAGAAGTGATTCCATTGTCTTACTCTCTTTGTTCTTGCCGTGTGTGCGCGTGTGTGTGTATGTGTGTGCATGTTGGTGTGCTTCTCACTCACGCACTTGTGCCTTCACTTGCTCGAGGTCTTCATACCATCCTCACGTCTTCCCGGATTGACAATAAAGGAGGTGCTACTCATCACTGAGCTACACCAAATTTTGGCGCCGTTGCCGGGGATTCGAGCTTTGAGGACGAGCGTGTGATGGTAAGACGTAGAGAGGACGCGTTGGAATGGTAAGTAGTCGGTAAATTTCTGATTTTTCTCCATCTCCATCTCCATCTTCACCTCCTTCTCCATCTCCACCTCCACCTCCTTCTCCACTACATATTCCCTCTTCCTTGTCATTCCCCTCATTTGTTGTGTGCGAGTTTGAGAGAGAGCGAGCGTGTGTGTTCTTGTTTTGTGTGTTTTTTGCATGTTTCTTGCAGGTGGCAGCTCCATCATCATCTCCAGCAAGCTCAACAGGTACGGAATCTGTCTGCACAGTCCCCGAGGCGTTGAGCTCGAGCTATCGTGACACTCCGAAAACTTCACCCAATCACGATTCTGAGTGCACCACGACACTGCGCAGGCCTAGAGCTCCCAGGATCACTAGACAGAACAGAAAAATTCACCATATCTCGAGCTATCGCGACACCTCGAGGTATCGCGACACTCACGAGCTATCGCGACACCTCACGAGCTATCGCGAAACCTCACGACCTATCGCGACACCTCACGACCTATCGCGACACCTCACGACCTATCGCGACACTTGGGAGTATTGCGACACCTCACGACCTATCGCGACACCTCACGACCTATCGCGACACCTCACGAGCTATCGCGACACTTCGACCTATCGCGACACCTCACGACCTATCGCGACACTTGGGAGTATCGCGACACCTCACGAGCTATCATGACACTTCGACCTATCGCGACACCTCACGAGCTATCGCGACACTTCGACCTATCACGACACCTCACGAGCTATCGCGACACTTCGAGCTATCGCGAAACTTCCCACCTATCGCGACACTTCCCACCTATCGCGACACTTCGACCTATCGCGACACCTCGACCCGACCTATCGCGATACACGGCCTTTAACACATGAAAAATTTAGGGTTATTTTTGAGTGAATTGAAGGGTAGTTGAGCTTAATTTTAGGCACCTTGGTATAAATTTAGAACCTTGGAAGTGGGCAAAAGACCTCGAAACCAGAGAGGGATCTCCTGAACCCTGAGAGCCTGTTTTGACCCTTTAGTGCCTGAATGGTCATAACTTGACCATACGAACTCCGACTGATGAGATTTTGGTCTCGTTGGAAAGCTCGTTGAGAATCCTACGTGGACCTTGACTGGTTTTTGTAAGAATCATATGTGGAGTTTTAGAACATGTATTTTTAAGTTGACCTTTAGATGGAACTAGGTGGTCCTAAGATTGAAGGGGTACAGTGAGTTACTCCAGGGGGACTGAAAATATTGATGTGTGTCTTCCAATTACTTGTGGTAATAGAGCTATACTAACTGGTGAGCTTTTGCAGGAACATTGTGTGCACTCAAGGCAATCCAAAGCAAGCTAGCAAGGGTGAGTACCAAGCTTGGGAGAAGGCTTCCTGGGCTTGTGTAGTAGTCTGGTCAACCAGCTAAATTAAGGTTGGAAGATCTCTCAACCCTCCTTTGTCAATTCCTAGCCTAGGCTAAGTACAACTTAGGTGTGGTAATTAATTAGGGCAACGTTAGGCACGAATCAAGTCCAAGAGTATTAATCAACCAAGTGCAAGAATTAAGTAGGTCTTAAGTGCGAAAACTCTAAGGGACAAAAGGTAAACTGGAATCGATCACTTATCAAGTGCGGAAATTCACTTAAGTACTCCTGACGACGCGATTTCAGACAAGACCGTAAACATAATATTCAACTCAAAAGAACAAAGTGATTGGTGCAAATTAACCTGCAACGAGAGTGTGCTTAGGTCCAAGGGGGTAGATAAATCAGGCATATGAACCTTAGATCAGGCAGACACTTAGGCCGAGACAGACAAAGCCTCAGATCTTCTGAAGCTAGTGTCAATCACACTGCCAGGTCTTGGGCCCAACAGTTGAGTGATTACCCATACACTCCCAGATCAGAAACAAGTGATTCTGAGATGTCCTATCACATGGAGAGACCAGTAGGTAGTTCAGGGTTGGCTTATCTAGAAAAGCCAGAAGGACCATACAAGACTCAACTAGAATACATCAGGACTAATCGTTTAGGTGCTCGCATCTATGAAGATGGCCTGAGAAGATCGGTGGTCCAGATTAAGAACCCCGATCAACCCCATGGATTAGACCCCCCGGTAGTCAAGTTTGAGAATGGAGCATACCTAGATAAAGAGGGGACTATTTATGTAGTCACCACTCTTCCTGATAGAACAGACGAGTTTGGAAATGTGATTGCAGAGACCGACATGGGTGATATAGAACAAGGAAATTTAGAGAAAGAGCCGAGAACTCCCCAGGGTAAATCTGTCTTGACCAGAATCATGACTCCAGAGTGGATTCCACAGGATAATAAAAGCATAGACCTGCTTTTAAACCGAGAAACCGATGAGGCTTTTTGGAGATATAAATCTGCTCAACCTCAGGAAGTGAGTGCCCTCACAATCTATGAGTTTAAAGACCCTGATAGCCCAGGCCAAGTAACCTACCTAGACAATGCATCAGAGAGAATCTTCATGGTCACTCAGCATGGCAGACATGCCTACACATGGAAGGGTGAATTTGTTTTTCCCCAACCAAGGTCTAATGTGTCCTTTGGTCTCCAAGGAGCTGGGACCTCCCAAGCTCATGGAGCTCAAAGAGATAGAAGTAGAGACAAACCTGAGGTAAGTTTTGCCAACTCCCTGGGAAGAGAAAGAACGGGAACAGAAAGGAATAGAGTGGAACCTGAGAGACATAGAACCCCATGGAATCAAAGGAATGCTGACGATTTTCCTTTGCCAAGGCCGAGAGAACACACTAGGACCCTGCGACCAACTCAACTGGTGAAGTCCATGAAGAATTACTTCGATGGCACTGGAGACCCTTATGACCATGTGGCAGAATTTCGGCAAGTATTGAAAGCTGAACAGGTAGAGGACCTATTCACACAATATAATGCTTTTGGTCTAACCCTTAGGAACACTGCCCTTACGTGGTTTCAACCACTAAACGAGAGGCATTTCAGAAACATAGACCAACTCTTAGAGGCATTTATCATTGAGTTTTCTAAGAGTGGAATCAGGCACAACACTTCCTCACTAATTCATAGCTTCAAACAAACACCTCAAGAGACGGTCAGACTAGCTGGAAGAAGGTTTAGGCAGTACCTGGAGAGATGCCCGATGCCGGAGTTACCCACACCAGCCAAACAAGTGGCCTTGTTCTTAGATGGATTGTTGAGCACCAAGCTCAGGTCATATGTGTATCTGAAGGACCCTAGAACGATAGAAGAGTGCGTGCGCATGTGCATAGACATTGAGGACAATCTAGGTGAGGAATTAGAACTATCAAAAATCTATAAGGATTTTGATAGCTCTAGTAGCCTCACATCTGGTCAATCCACATCCATTGAGGAACTTGCAGAGAAGGTAGCTCAAAAACTAGGTGTCTCTAGCAAACAAATTCCGAGATTTGCCCCAGTTAAGCGGTGTTACACTTGTGGCGGTGACCATATGGCAAATGTATGTCCCATTATGGCCCAACCCCAGGCTAATCCTAGTAGCCAGTACTGCACCATAGAGCGCAGGTACACAAACCACACTGCACAAGACCGCCCATATAACAAACAAACTGTTAGGCAAAATTACCCTCAGCCATATCCACAACAGGGTAGATACCAGAATCAGTACCCACCACAACAATACAACCGACCACAGCAAACTTATCAGCCACCTTATCCAGGGCAGCAGAGACCTCAACCAGTCTTAGTACAACAACCCCCTGCTCCAACCAATGCGATCCCAGTGAAATATGCATCTGCTGAAGAAAATCCGAACAGGGCCATAGTCCCAATCACCCCATTGCTATCAGACAGTGATCCAAGTGACCATAGTTTTGACTCCACACATATTGATAGCCCACAGGCTTATTACATGCAGTCACCCGAGCATAACGAGTCATACTATTATGAGGACCCAAGTGAAAATAGTGGGGAGCCTGAGTATGCCAATGTCATGTACACAAACCCCAACTCTAAACCTCAACCTAGGCAGGTACGACCCCCATTTCCTAGAGGACCATGCTTCAGATGTCAGGGAGATCACCTTATACGTGATTGTCCACTGCCTGCCCCTACACAACCTCAACCAGTAACCATTCAGGGTTTCTGTCAAGACTGCGGGAAAGAGCATCTCCTGCGAGATTGCCCAAAGAACCCTAATAACATGCCTAAAATCACTCCTATCAATGTTGTTGGGTTAGTGGTAGACTCCACAGGGAGTGTGATCTCCACTGCACCTGTGCAAGTGATCACAAGAGCCCAAGCACTACAACCAAACCAAGGTGTTGGTCAGGAAAAGAGCCCCGAGGTGAGTGAAACAGAGAGCATAACCAAAAAGAGGACTAGAGCCTGGAAGGATAGTCGTGAAAGAATGAAAAGGCAATGGGCAAAAAAGATGAACGAACTTGAAGAAAGCTTGAGAGAAACCAAAGCAAAAATCATAGAGATCACATCTCAACCGCACTCTCACACATTCCCACCGCTACCATCCCCATCACCCTCCATCCCTCCACCCTCTAATACACCCCACGTAACCCACCCACCACCCCGAGTAGGATCAGTATTAGCTGATCCCACTCCTGAAGACATAGACATGATGCTTAAAGCATATCAGGCCAGAATCCAAGAAGGGCCAAATGTAACGGATCATGACAAGTGCTACCCTAGAGCTGACCTAGAGATAGAAAGAACCAAGCTTTGCGCGAAAATGGTTGCATTGGCTCAGACTATGTTTGAAGCCAGTCGCCTTTTCAATTACTCGGGCTCAGCCAAGACACAATTACACTTGGATGGACTTCTAGAGAAGTTAGAGGGCATAATTGCAAGATCTGCCAAGGAAGAAAAAAATCAAGAAAGAGATAAAGCAAGCAGAAACATGACCCATCCCCCACCGAAAGCTTATGTGCCCAATTCCACCGAACCATGACAACCCCCCCTCCCTAGAAAGAATAGTGAATCTAATGGCACAATCACAAAAGGAACTCGCCCCTCAACACCATGACAAGGCTAGTGTAAGAGCAGGTCTTCCTACCCAGAAAGCCTATGTGTCTGAGGCCTACGTGCCTAACTCTACGGAGCCAGACACCTCTTCTTCTATGAATCAATACACACCAGAGTTCTTGCGAGAGATTCAAGAAGAGAAATGGGCTAAAGAGAGTGAAGTTCCTCCTCCCATTGAACTGGTGGATGACACACACGATCAATTCCCACAAGACCTTCCTTCCATTTATGGAGAGCAGGAGAGTGCCCAATCTCAAGAAAGATTAGACTTCGAGTCTAATTCTCTACAAGAACTACCCCATTTCACAGGCCCATGGGAAGCTAAGTCCACCTGTATGAGAGCACCTACAATCATGATAAGAAACGAAGATTCAGTCATACCTAGGAACACAGAGGTAGTGAAGAACACCAAAGTGCAGTGCAATCTCACTTTGGAAGAGTGGCTTAAGGTTAGACCAGAAGTGTGGAAACATGTAGCCAATCAAGTGCCCGATATAGCAAAACCTCGTTCCCAGGTAGGATCACATAGGACAGTGCCAGAGATACCCTTGGATAAGGTAGGAGATATGTGTGAAGGTGAAGAAGGGAACACCTATCTTCCCATTACCTACTAGGAGTACACCACCAAGGCAATTTTGGACTCAGGTGCAGAAGTTGCAATTGCCACCACTTCCCTATGGAAGCGTTGGGGCAAGCCAGCACTCAAGCCAACGAGAATGAAATTGCAGATGGCCGATGGTCATATTGAGAGACCCTTAGGATTGCTAGAAGGAATAACTCTCACCACCTGTGGTGTCGAGTTTGAGCACACATTTGCCATATGTGACTTCAGCAAAAATCATGCCTATGAGATGATCTTGGGACGACCTTTTATGCGACAGTTGCAAGTGGTACAGGATTGGGGAACCAATTCTTTGTACCTGCAGCACTTAGGTGTTACGACCAAAGTCAATCTTAAGGATTACTCTCATAGAGATGTGCCACCTATTCAATGGAATCCCATCCATAGAGCCAAAGATGAGACTGAGTCTGTGCATTCCATAGAATCCGGATCCTTGTGGCTGCATGAAGACACCCACTTATGGATGTGTAAGGTAGCAGTAGAAGAAGAGAAGAGAGAGAAAGCCAGAGAGGTAGGTGCAAAAGAAACCCATAGATCAATCCAAGACCCAGCCTATGCACCTGTAGTCTTTCCGGACGAAGAATTTGAACCCCACGGCTGGGCAAAAATTCTAGCAACCATGGATGTAGCCATCAATGAGGAACAATGGACACCCCACTGTGATGAGGATGGCTATGATATTTCAGTTTTCTCCTTAGAGCCAATCATGGGAGAGGCAGTTCTAGAAGAATGCGAACCTAGCCCTGATGCATTTGAAGATGCAAGTGACTCCGATCTAGAGTCAATCATTATGGATCCACCTTTTGCATCAGATGAAGAATACTTCCATGAAGTAGAATTTCAACCCCAGAGGCATGGAGAGCTTACAAATGATGTAAGATTAGCCACACATGTGACCCCGAAGGAAGAAGGAAAGAAACGAAAGAAGAAAGAAGTCTCACCAGAAGAGGAAGAATCTTTGTTTGAGGTCCCTGAAAACTTTAAAAAATATGAGATAGACGATAGGAGGGTCATGATAAGAATGCCTGAACGGGAGGCACAATCAGGAGCGGCCTATGATAACAAAGAAACCACCAAAAAAATAGTGGTAGCCCTAGAAGAGGGAGAGGAGAGATGTACTTACATAGGACATGACCTGACGGAAGATGAAGAGGACGAATTGATAGCCTTGCTAAGAGAATACAGAGATGTATTCGCTTGGAGCTACAAGGATTTGAAGGGTGTTGACCCAGACATATGCTCTCACACAATTCCCATGACCTCAGATGCTAAACCCTCTAAGCAAAAGCCATACACATATAATGATAACTACGCTGCTAAGATCAAAGAAGAGATAGACCGCTTGGTGGAAGCCGGATTTATCTATGAAATTGAGCACACTGAATGGGTATCCCCCAATGTAGTGGTGCCCAAGAAGAACGGCAAATTAAGAGTATGCATTAACTTGAAGAAGGTTAATGCAGCCACTATTAGAGATAGCTATCCGCTGCCTATCACTCAGCATCTATTAGAAAGGGTAGCAGGCAAGGAGGTGTACAGCTTCCTGGATGGGTTCTCTGGCTACAATCAAGTAGCCATTGCACCAGAAGATCAGCATAAGACGGCATTTGCCACAGAGTGGGGTATATTTGCTTTTCGGGTAATGCCATTTGGGCTTACCAATGCACCGGCTACCTTTCAGAGATTAATGTGTCACGTGTTTAAAGAGTTCTTGAGGAAGAATTTGGAAGTCTATGTTGATGATCTTTGCGCTCATTCCAACATTAGACAGACCCATATACCCGAACTCAGACAGATCTTTGATAAATGCAGAGAATATCAAGTCTGCCTGAACCCAGAAAAGTGTGTTTTCATGGTCAGGCAAGGCAAAATTCTAGGGCACATAGTGTCTAAGAACGGCATATCCACTGACGAAGAGAAAGTGAGAGCCATCGCAGAACTACCTAGGCCAAGGAATGTCAAAGAAGTTCAAGCTTTCATGGGGCATTGTGGTTACTACCGCCGATTCATTCACATGTATGCTGTCATTGCAAAGCCCATGTACGGACTTTTGACAAATTTTGAGTGGACTAATGAGTGTGAGAACTCCTTCAATGAGCTGAAGAAGTGATTGTGTTCAGCACCAATCTTGACCACACCAGATTGGAGCAAGCCATTCCATGTTCATGTGGATGCCTCCAATTATGCTATTGGATGCGTACTTGCACAACCTACGCGTGAAGGGAACATGGATCTCCCTATTTCCTATGCTAGTAGACAACTAAATGCAGCTGAACGGAATTATACCACCACTGAGAGGGAAGGACTAGGCATGGTGTATGCGGTTAAAAAGTTTAGACATTATTTGCTTGCAAATAAGTTTAAGTTTTTTACTGATCATCAAGCATTACTATACCTGGTAAACAAACCATGCAACACCGGAAGGTTAGTAAGATGGTTTCTCTTACTAATGGAGTATGACTTTGAGGTTGTGGTGAGGAAAGGTAGGACTCATTTGAGAGCAGACCATCTCTCTAGGCTCACATCCGGAGAGGCCCCACAAGGAGTGTCAGATGACTTACCTGATGCATACTTGTTCAATTTGGAAGTGGTGCCCCAACCTTCCAGTTCTTCTCACGAGAATTCGAAGCATTGCAAAATGCAGCTCCACTTCAAGATATCTGGCAAAAAGCAGGATTACAAACTTATTTTAGTGCAGCTCTGCCTAAACCCGACTTCCTCAGGTGCTACTACCTAATTGCCACGCTGAAGCCGACAGGTGATAAAGATCATTCAGGCACATTCTGGGTGCCCTCCTTGTCAAATCTGGAGGAAATGAGGAAATTCAAATTGAATGTTACTTTAATCAGGGAAGCACTTCAGATGTATGGCATGCATGTACCTTCTGACCACGACCCCTTGATACCTGAGTCGATGAAAAGCAATAGAATCAAGAAGCTAAAAGAAATGTGCGCCCTCACCCCCAACATCGCCATACCTTTGCGGATGTGCCTCCAACACTTCGCATTCCCAGCTCAGGACCGTTTCACCCAACCTCACAAGAAAATATGGTATGGGCTATATCTAGCAGAGACTGGAAGCTTGCCCATTAAGATGCCTGTATGGATCTTGGACCAAGTGTATGAGGCAGGCAAGCGGGGAGTGAGGAAGCCTACTTTACATGGCTGTTGTGCGCTTACAAGAATTATCTATAGATGTCTTGCATATGATGTGCCGGTTGCCAGATCCCTAAAATATGCACAACTGGAGTTGTTCAAAGGGTGGAAGTCAGGGAGCCAGCCTGCAAAACGAATGCGTGGATCGCTCTCCCAGGTAATGATCCCTCAAGAAGCCACGACCGAAGCTTCTCCCCGACCAGAAGCTCAGGTCGCACCTTTCACGATCCATCTTCAAGGAGTTCAAGGTGGGGATGTGATACAACCCGCTCCATCCGCCCCTCCACTACCTACCGATGCAGAGTTTGCATCTATGGCCACCTTCACAGAGGATCCAAACTTTGATTTTGAAAGATTCCTGCAGACGGTCCACCTATCAGACAATGAAGGTTCCCCTGACAATGTTGATCCGGGAGCATCAGTCCAAAGAGAACAGCCACGGGGCGAGACAAGCAGAGTACATGGGGAAGAGGTGGCACAACATCCTCATGACCCAAACACACAAGTTCAGGAAGGTGCGCAAAGAAATGAACCAGAAGACAGTGAAGAGGAGGCCCCTGCCTACACGGCACAACTCAAACGGCTATACAAGACAATCAAGCAGGTACAGAGAAGACATAAGATGACAGAAGAGGCGAATAGAGCTCTAGTGAACCAAATGCTTCAAACCGAGAATGTCAACTCACATTTTGTGGAATCATTGAATCTATTGGCAGAGACATGTGGGATCGGGGAAGCATTGAGGACAATGGTCTATCAGGAAAACCCTACCTATGATCAACGAAGGGTTGATACACGGACACGACGAGGGAAAATGATTCAAATGGAAGTCTCTACTGCCTTGCCTACCACAATTTCAGAGGATGTTCACATGACGAGCCCAAGTCCCACTGACGAACAAGATGTAATTACTCAGGTACCATCTCCACCGTCACCTTCCATTCAACCCTCAGAACCCTTCTCCACTAGCCTTTCTGAACAACCGATATCCACCCATCATGAAACCATTGTACACACCTCTGTTTTTACATCCTTCCCTTTACCCACATCCATCACTTCCACCCAAATTTTTGAACCTCACACCGGTCATCCTGCCACCGATCAAACCATAATAGGTCACCCTTCCTATCTCCCGACCCTTGGACAACCACTTGCCACTAGCCAGACCTCATCCCATCCTTTTCCATTCACCCACACCCAAACCCTATCCACCACTTCCCTGGTAACTGCCTCATACTCAACCCAAGTCACACAACCATCATTCTGGACAAACCTTGTAAATATACTCCAACAGGTGGATAATTATAATAAAAAGTCCCTTTCCCAACCCCACTCCCCCACATTCACTGCCACCACTATCACACCACCCACCATCCCTGTATTCACAGTTCACGAATCACACACTCTCACGTCCGATCCCATGGACATCTCACCATCCATAGGATCACCCACCACCACTGTTATTCCAACGTCACCATGTGTCATTTCACTCACGTCACCATTTCCAAACCCTGTAGGCACAACATCCACTTTTCCCTTTCCCATCTCCCGACCCCTTGCATCTTCCACCCTTACCCCTGCACCCACCTCATTTAGTCATGCACTCAACACCATGCTCGAAGCTGCTACCCAACTTAAACAGGAATACAGGTTATTAGAAGAAAACAATAAAGAGCTCTGTACTTTGTCATCCCACCTCCAGGCACGTGTCACTGCCTTGGAGTTGTCTAATACGGAATTACAGCAGGAGGTGACCACCCTCCAACAATATCAGGTGGAGCTCGAGTCCACACATACAGAGAAGAGTAGGGCAACGGAAGAACAACTTAGAGATCAGCTAGCCCGTAATGCTAGACTACAGCGAAACATGGCTCTACTCCGACGCCATTTAGCGGCTGCTCAAGAAGAAAACAAAAGACTACAGCAACAAAATCAAGACAACCTTGAAGCAGCCATTGACAATACTCCAGGGGCACCCATCGACCCTGCTAAATTCCAAGCCATCCCCTCAGAAAACATACAACAAATATTGGAAACCTATGCCAATCTCTTAGAAGCACATGATCAGCTTGGTGACCAAGTCAAAGACCTACAGAAAGCCCAAGTGCCTACACCACACCAACGAGAACCTAAAAAGATGGCCAACGCTGCAACCTCACCAGAGCCGGAATTATCAGTAACCAATGAAGTACTAGAGCTACGTCAGCAGGTGGCCGAGTTAAAAATTAAGTTGTTACAATATGAACGACCCCCCTCCCCACCTGATCAGCCAAGTGAAGAGGAAACTATTTTCATTCCGGTGGAAGAAACATTCGAAGATAATTATGAGCCACAACCTCTTCCAGGTGGCAGGATCACTGAAGAGGGACAGGATACATATGAGGAACCCCCGTCAGCATGGATGAAGCAGGTAGAGGAGATGGGCCACACTCACGAAGAGCGTGTTGCAACTCAGATGCTAGCCATGAAAACCATAGAGGAGACCATACTCAAGTCTGAATATTTCTCGAACTTGACTCCTAGGTGGTTGATAACTAGCTCAGAGTTACAATATAAACCTTATTTTGTATTGTTGGCGGACTACAATGCTGAGATCAAACGCATAACCAACAAGTGCCCTACTTTCGCCACCCAGTTCGAACCAGAAGATATACCAGAGGCAGCCAGAAAAGGGGCGATATTCCAACCTACTTGGAGGCAAAGATTACTTGAAATATATCCGGAAATGCTTAGAACATGGGATCACGCTCCCATGCATTTGAAGTATAACCCTTGTTATGGGCCAGTACAAAGAAGAAGATCATGGAAAGCCTTCGCCATCAAGGTTCAGAACAATGTAAACTGTAGAGAATGGCTTAATTACCCCACCATTGCACCCCCAACCGGCACCCCCACAGTATCTTACATGATTGCAACCATCAGACATTGGATGCCACGCCTCCACCTCATGCCAGATGTAGCTGCCCAGATGATGCTCAAGATATTCGATATGATGCAGGTGGTGCTCAAAACTTTTCGCAATGTATGCCATATTCAGCCTCCGATTCCCGGGTTTGTTAATGGTAATTATGACCTGCTATATGATATGAGCACCACCCCGAGCATACGCGTTGCTTATGCTTGGCACGCACGCATCAGATATCTCCCTGCCTGCTATAAGCAAACTTTCGATGATATGTTCACCACAGGGTTCTGGGAAGCACACTCAGAGGTGTTCGTGCCAAGGCCATTTGTTACACCTCTTTGCATGCGAACAAACGATGCACTCAGAACTCTACACAACGCCACAACCGGACATACCGGGTGCAGTCAATTGGGAGGCCCTCCAGAGAGACTTGGTTCGGGGACTACGCATCAAGGAACAAGAAGTGGCAACCGACCTCTTGCAGAAGTACATTGATCAAACAGTGGAGCAGAGGTCTGTCAGAGGCGACAGACGCTAGGGGGGGGAGAGTGTTGGCAGTATACGAGAAGAAGCAAGTACGAGCATACAAACAGATCTAGCACTAAGGCAACCCTTTATTTTTTTTTTCAAAACCCTTACACCATTTAAAAGTGATTCTCATCACTAAAAACCCCTGTAAATACCATTTTCACCTTTTTGTAGCTCCATTTTGTACAAGCCGAGGAGTCCTCGAGCTTGAGGAGCCTTAGAAGTAGTTGCCTGCCAATTTTCATAATTTTTAGATCTCGTTTGAGCCCTCAAATAAGCCCTGGAACCTAATTTTTAACTAGGCCGGACACTAGGTCTGGACAGGGCCAAAGCTAGTCAAAAACTATAAATAGAGCTAGAGAGCTCATTTTTGGGAGAGCTTCTTGTAGTTTTGAGCTTGTATGAGAACTTTGTTGCAATAGAAGTGATTCCATTGTCTTACTCTCTTTGTTCTTGCCGTGTGTGCGCGTGTGTGTGTATGTGTGTGCATGTTGGTGTGCTTCTCACTCACGCACTTGTGCCTTCACTTGCTCGAGGTCTTCATACCATCCTCACGTCTTCCCGGATTGACAATAAAGGAGGTGCTACTCATCACTGAGCTACACATATGGTCGTGGTACAGGTGCCTGTTGCTGATAAGTGGGGTACCTCAATGCTTCACCTCCTTGCTCTCTCTAGGGTTCTTCCAAATCTCAGGTTCATCCACTTAACAGCTCTGATCAGCCCTTGCTAACCTCTATCTTCTAGATTTCTTTACTATGGATCAGAATTCTCGAGGAATTTGGTTGGAAAAATGACTGAAAAAGAAACTTTTAAGTCACGATACTTGACTCAAGAATTTCACGATACACGACCTTTCACTCAAACGATACTCGAGACTTCGTTAAACACGATACCTAGACAACCACGATACACGACCTATGATAAGTATCGCGATTGGTGAATGCACGATACACGATACTTGGTTGAAAACGATACTTGATACTTGACTCTCACGATACTCGATACCTGACGGAAAACGATACTTGATACACGATACTCAATGAGTATCGCGATCGGCACCAAACGATACATGGTACACAATCTTTGGCAAGTATCGCGATCGGTAGAACACGATACACGATACAAGATCTTTGGCAAGTATCACGATCGGTAGAACACGATACACGATCTTTGGCAAGTATCGCGATCGGTAGAACACGATACACGATCTTTGGCAAGTATCACGATCGGTAGAACACGATACACGATACACGATCTTTGGTAAGTATCGTGATCGGTAGAACGCGATACATGATCTTTAGGGAAATATCGCGATACTCAACCACAGGAGATCACGATACTTGTCAGGTATCGCGATACTCGACCGTGGGAGAAACACGATACTTGACCCTTTTTCAAATTTTTTGCTAGATTTTTTTGGTTTTGATTCAAGACAGTGGTTTTCCTAGTTTTTCTACCCTCTCCTCACTCTCTGTATCACCCAAAATATACCTTTTACACCCTGCAAGTCCTCCACGATACCTAACGCAGATCGTTTTACACTGATATCTAATTTTTGAGTGATGAAAATGAGTAGCAAGTGAATGGCTCACCTTGGATGCTCTTTCCAAACTCTCCTATCACCCTCTCTTGCTCCGCGCAACTCCCAATCGCCTCGTTTATCAGACGTGATACTCGACTGGAACTCCTCACGATACTTGTTCAAAAACACAAGTAACTTACAAAATGACACTTTTTGGGCTTTTATACTTGGAATTTTCCTACTTCACAAAAAAAACTCTACTGAACAAAGATTGAATACTACTCTAATGACTTGACCTACTCCCTCACTTCTCCTACTCTATTCATTCCACTCACTTCCCTAGGCTAACAACTCACTACACACATTCCAAGAATGAGAAGTAGTAAGTGTGGCTGAAAATGACTTACCAAAGAAGAGAAGATCAATACTCCACCTCTCGCTTCAATGCAAAAAGCTACTTACCATCACATGAATGCCTCGGTCTGATTCGACACTCCCCGGCAACGGCGCCAAAAAACGTGTTGACCTAAGTACCAACTTAGGGACTTGTGGAGAAAGAGACTATACCTCAATCCCCCTCAAGTGCATATAGTGGGGATTCACGCTTTAATTATCAATTCGATGAGTATACAAACCTAGCCGAGTGTATGAGGACATGCATTCAAATGATGATCAATGCGAATGAACTACTCAAAGAGTGCAAACAAGGCAAAGACTAATACAAAAAAGCTTCAGCTGACAGTCATGGTGTCACGATACTTGGTGCAACAGCCAACAATAAATTAAGCTTTTCTCTCAGCTCCGAACTCGAAATATAGCAAATAGCATATGCATTTCAAAGCTTGAGAAGACGCATCCAATGGCGATGGTTTCACTCAATTCTGACACTCCTACTGCAAGTTATGAGCAAAATACTGAGTCGCGGGAAAAACCTTCCTACACTTCAGCACCTCCTACACTTCGCACACACCTTAACAACAGCAAACAAACACTTTCATGGATAGACAACACTTCCTAACACTCTTTTCTAGCAATACACATGCACACAAGCTCACAAAGAAGAAGATACAGAGAGGAGAAGACACAAATTCGAATTTCTGTGCTCTTGATTCTCACAATGGCCAAAAGTCTTTACAAAGAGTCACAAATTGACTTATATACTTGTGCCCTAAAAATGGTCCTTTCACACAAGTGACTGGCACTTTATTCACTAAAAGACTAATTTCTTACTATTTTACATGGGTAAGTTTCTAATCTTCTGAGGGGATGCATCTAGAGGACTCCTCTAGTGCCTTTACAACGGAAAATATATTACAAGAATGGTTATAATACAAAAATTGGGTGTCCAAATCGGAAAAATTTTGGGGCCCGTCTTTTTCTCTGCCTTGTGCTCTCTTTAGCTCTGCAACAATCACAATGGACTCTAGATCGTCATCGTTCTCTTCTTCTTCTATGACATCACTAGGGTCACATTCTTCTAGCAAGGGCTGACACATGAACACAGAAATATCATAACCCTCCTCATCACAATGAGGTGTCCATTGTTCTTCATTAACAGCAATGGCCATGGTAGCTAAGATTTCTGGCCAGCCATGAGGCTCAAATTCCTCATCTAGAAAGATCATCGGTGTATAAGCTGGGTCTTTAATTGGTCTATCTCCTGGCGTAGTTCCTTCTTCTCTTGCCTTTAAATGTTTTTCCTCTTCCTCTGCAACCTTGCACATCCACAAATGAGTATCTTCATGCAGCCATGATGGATCAGGTGAACTTTCAGACTGCACAGAGATAGAATCTTCTTTTGCTTTGTGGATAGAATTCCATTGTAGGGGTGGTACATCTCTGAAGGTACCTTGGTGGTGACCCCTAATTTTGCAAGTACAAGGAGTTGGTTCCCCAATCCGGTACTATTTGCAATTGTCGTAGGAAGGGTCTTCCTAGGATCATCTCATAGACATTATTTTTCTCAAAGTCACATATAGCAAATGTGTGCTCAAACTCTACACCACAAGTGGTTAGAGTTATCCCTTGTAGCAATCCTAGAGGTCTTCCAAAATGACCATCAGCCATTTGAAGCTTTATTTGAGCTTGCCCCATTCCTTCCACAAGGAGGTGGTCGCAATAGAAACACCAGCACCTGAATCTATGATTGCTTTGGTTGTGTAACCTTGGTAGATGATTCGAAGATAAGTATTACCTTCTTCACCCTCACACATGTCTCCTATTTTATTGAGAGATATCTCTGGAACTTTTTGCTTAGAGTCTGTTTTTGGCCTATTGGAATCAAGTTCTGGGACCTGATCCTTCATATGATTCCATAGCTCAGGTCTTGCTTTGAGCAGCTCTTCTACAGTGAGATGACACTGAACCTTAGTGTTCTTCACAACGTCAGTGTTCCTTGGAACCACTGAGTCTTCGTTTCTTACGAGTATTGTGGGAGCTCTGATCTGAAGAGATTCAGATTCCCATGGGCCTAGAAATTGAGGCAGTTCTTCTAAGGTATTAGATTCAAAATCTAACCTTTCGTCTCCTTGTTGCTCCACTTGATCTTCGTAAATTGATGGAATGTCTTGGGGAAATTGATCATGAAGATCATCAATCTCAGGAATAGGAGGGGAATTACCCTTCTCCTTGGCCCATTTCTCTTCTTCTATTTCCCGTAAGAACTCTTGAGAGTACTATTGAATTGAAGGAGGTATTCCCGCATCCGTGGAATTAGGAACATAAGCTCCCATTGGTGGTGAGCTTCCTCTTTCAATAACTAGTTGAACCTGTGGAGGTAAAGAAACTTGTGGTTTGTTTACCAACTGCTCTAATCTTTCTAGTAAGCCCTGGAAATGCAAATCTGGTTTGATAGAGTTTGTCTGATTGAAATTTTGACTAGTCTCAAGTATAGATTGAGCTTGTTCTACCATTTTCATGCACATTTTCATTCGTTCAATCTCTAAATCTGCTCTAGGGTAACTCTTGTCTAGGTTTGCAGCTGTTGGCCCTTCTTGAAGTCGAGCCTGGTAGGCCTTGAACATCATGTCCAAGCCTTCTGGGGTTGGATCTACAAGAACACACCCTGGTTGCGGTCTATTTACAATGGGTGGTGGGGTGGGATGAGATGGAGTAGATGGAGTTTTAGCATGCGAGGGGCTTTGAGATGCAATGTCATCTATTTTTGTTTTCGCTTCTTTCAAACTTTCTTCTAGTTCCAATAACCTTTTATTCCACTTGCGATTGGCCTTTTCTTTGGTATCTTTCCATGTTCTTGTTTTCCTCTTACTAGGCTCTCTTGATTCACTCGACTCCGATTGTTCTGCTGGTTTATCTTGTTTTGATGCTTGTGCCCTAGTAACTGCCTGTACAGGTGCGACATTACTGCTACTGGCACTTGAATCCGCCACTAAGCCTACCACATTTATGGGTGTAATCTTGAGTGCACTAGAGGGGTTTCTTGGACAATCTCTAGGAAGATGGTCTTTGCCACATTCAGGACAAAAGCTTGTATTGTGATAACCTGAGCTTGACTCGGAGATGGTGGGTGGGGACAATCACGAATAAAATGGTCACCTAGACATCTGAAACAAGATCCTCAAGGGGCTTATGGTCTCATTTGTCTCAATTGGGGCCTATGGTTAGGATTTGTGTACATGACATTGGAGTATTCCGGCTCCCAATTTCGATCCATAGGGGGTGCCTCATATTGATACGAGTACATCTGACTATGCTCAGGCGACTCTATGTAAAAAGCATGTGGACTATCTTCATAGGAGTACTCAGAACTCTGAGCATGATGTTCATTCTCTAAGACCAGAGGGGTCACTGGCACCAATGCTCTATTAGGGTTCTCTTCTGCTATTTCATACTTAACTGGGATCACATTGGCAGGAGCTGGTGGTTGGTTTCCTAGGACTGATTGTGGCCTATATGCTTCCTGATATTGCTGTTGTGGTCTATAGTATGGCTGTTGGTATTGGTTCTGATACCTACCCTATGGGTAAGGTTGCGGATAGTTCTGTCTCACAGCCTACCTATTGTAGGGACAATCTTGAGCCGTGTGGTTTGTGTATTTTCTCTCAATAGTGCAATATGGAGCATTCCTTTCTCTCATGTTCTAGTTGTGCAATGGGCATACATTAGCCATGTGGTCCCCTCCACAGGTATAGCATCGGTTCAATGAGGTGACTCTTTGTGTTTGTCTATTTTGGACTCCCAGCTTCTTGGCAACTTGCTTAGCTATCTCATCTATTTCTGTGGAGATTTTCGAAGTATGACTTGTAGAACTATCAGAATCCTTATAGATTTTGGACAATCCTAACTCATCACCCAAGTTATCTTCTATGTCAATGCATGTCCGCACACACTCTTCTATGGATCTAGGCTCTTTCAAGTACACATATGATCTTAACTTTGTGCTCAGCAAGCCATCTAAGAACACGGCATCTTTTTAAGTTCTGTCTGAACCTTCTTCCTGCTAGTCGCACTGTTTCTTGGGGTGTCTGCTTGAAACTATGGATCAAAGATGATGTGTTATGCCTGATACCACTCTTGGAAAATTCTACAATGAATTCGTCTAGCAGCTACCCTATCTCGCGATAGTTTCGACTACTCAGTGGTTGAAACCAAGCCAAGCCAGTGGCCTTAAGAGTCAAACTAAATGCCTCGTACTGGGTGAACAAATCCTCAACCTGTTCAGCTCTTAACACTTGTTTGAACTCGGCCACATGATCATAAGGATCTCCTGTCCCGTCAAAATAATTCTTCATTGCCTTGATCACTTGAGTGGGTCTACGGGTTCTTGAGTGCTCTCGAGGTCTAGGCAATGGAAAATCCTGTTCACCTCTTTGTTGCCTATGTGCTTGATGTCTCTCTCTCTTTCAGGTCTTTCATTTTCAAATCCTGATCTATTCCTGCCCATAGTGTGTGCAAAACTTACCTCAGGTCTCTCTCTAGTTCTTTCTTTCTAGGCTTCATGAGCTTTGGATGATCCTACTCCTTGGAGGCCATGGGAAACATTGGATCTTGGTGGAGGGAAAATCAATTCACTCTTCCAAGTATATGCATGTCTATCATGTTCTGTTACCAAGAACATCTTCTCTGATGTGTTATCCAGGTAGACAACTTTGCCTGGTATCTCTGGATCCTTGAACTCGTAGATGATGACTATGCCCAATTGGCTAGGCTGCTCTGGCTTGAATCTCCAAAAGGCTTCCTCTGTTTCTCTATTCAAGAATAGTTCTATGCTTGTGTTGTCTTGAGGGATCCAATCCAGAGTGATTACTCTGGTCAAAACTGACTTGCCTTTAGGAGTCTGGGGTCCTTGTCCTACATTTCCTTGTTCTAGGTCTCCTATCTCATTCTCAGAAATGATATTTCCATTTTCATTGATCCTATCTGGTAGGTTGGTGACCACATACATGGTTCCTTCCTTGTCAATGTATGAACCCTCTTCGAACTTGACCACCGGGTGTTCAAGTCCAAAGGGTTGATCTGGATTTTTGAGTTGGACCACTGATCGCCTCAAGCCATCCTCATAGATGCGTGCACCTAATCGGTTGGTCCGAATATATTCCGATTGTGTCTTATAGGGACCTTCTGGTGTTTGTAGATGGGCAGTTCCTGAGCCGCCTACAGGTTTCCCCATGCTAAAAGACATTTCTGAGTCACTTGTGTCAGTGTTTAGTACGTAAGGACAACCACTTAGTTGTTGTGCCCAAGACTTAGCTGTATGTTTGACACTAGACTGAGAAGATCTAATGCTTTGTCTATCCTTGCCTAGGTGTCTACCAGATCTCAGGTTCATAAGCTTTGGTTAATAGTCCAAAATGTCCCCTTGGTATGGTTCAAAATCCTTTGGAGTCCCCTTGTTTCCCTTGTCCCACCTGAGGGTCAACTTCAAATTAGTCTATCTGAAAATCAACGCATTATTCTTATAAAAGATAGTTGAGGCTGTGTAGGATTTGAAACAAGCTTTCCAACGAGCTATAGAGCTCAAAAAATGGACTTTGGATGAAAACGTTATGTCAAATGAGGCTCCTAGGGGTCAAAACAGGGAAACAGGACCTTTTGGAAAAAAACGCGATTTTGTGAAATCAAGAGAATCGTGATAGTGTGAAGTCAGAGAATCGCGATTGTCTGAAATCAGAGAATCGTGATGCTATAAAATCAGAGAATCGTGATGCTGTGAAATCAGAGAATCACGATGCTGTAAAATCAGAGAATCGTGATGCTGTGAAATCAAGAGAATCACAAGTTTGTACCTTGAAAATCGTGTTTTCTCAGAATCGTGTTTTTGACATGAAAATCGCGATTGCCAACAGAGAATCGTGTTTTTGAAAATCGTGTTTTTTGAGAATCGTGTTCTAAAAATCGCGATTTTGTACCTTGGATGAAAATCGTATTTCCAGAGAATCGTGTTTTTGAAAATCGCGATTGCCAACAGAGAATCGTGTTTTTGAAAATCGTGCAGAATCGTGTTCTGAAAATCGCGATTTTGTACCTTGGATGAAAATCGTATTTTCAAAGAATCGTGTTTTTTGAAAATCATGATTGCCAACAGAGAATCGTTTTCACAAAATTGTGTTTTCAGAGAATCATCTTTTCATAAAATCGTGTTTTTGGCTGAAAATCGTGATTTGTGAGAATCGTAATTTTGAGCACAACCACAGAATCGCGATTCTGAGAATGACCTCAGAATCGTGTTTCCTTCAGAGGGCTTTTAGGCAGGAAATAGAAAATCGTGATTTTCAAAAAAAATTGAATTTTTCACAGAATCGCGATTTTCATCACAGAATCGTGTTTTTTGGCGGGAAATTCAAATTTCTGAGCGCCGAGCAATGGCAAGCTCCATACGTGCAGAAAATCATGAAAAAACACAATGCTTGCTCTCCCCTGCACCTCCTAACTCCTTCTCACACAATAATGCATGAAAAATGGTATGAAAATGGTGAAAATGCACTAAAAAACAAGAAATTTCTATGAAGAAGAAGATGGATGAAGATGGAGATGATGAAGATGATGAAGATGGAGAAGAAAAATCAGAAAAATAACAGAAATGATAGTTTTTTACCTTCCAACGTCGCAAATCTACAATCTTACCATCAATACACTCGTCCTCGAAGCTCTCTCCCCGGCAACGGTGCCAAAATTTGGTGTAGCTCAAGCATAAGCACCACCTCCTTTACTTGTCAATCCGCGGAGACGTGAGGACCGGTATGAAGACTACGAGCAAGTGAAGGCACAAGTGCGTGAGTGAAAGCACACAAACATGCACACACATACACACACACGCGCACAAGGTAAGATCAAGGAGAGGAACAATGGAAAGCTTCGATTGCAAAAGAGCTCTCTTACAAAAGCTCTATTCTCTAACAAGCTAACCCCAAAAATGAGCTCTCTAGCTCCTTTATAGTTTTTTGAGTAGTTTTGGCCCTGTCCAGACCTAGTGTCCGGCCTAGTTAAAAATTAGGTTCGAGGGCTTATTTGAGGGCTCAAACAAAGTCTAAAAATTATGAAAATTGGTACGATGGTACTTCTAATACTCCTCAAGCTCGAGGACTCCTCGGCTTGAACAAAATGGAGTTATAAAAATAGAAAATGGTATTTACAATGGTTTTTAGTGATGAAAATCACTATTTTTGTAGGGATTTCTTCTGAAAATTTGACATACACTTCTTGGAGCTCCCTACTTGCTCCTTCTTCTTGTGTGTCCACCTCTTTAATGTGCTCTTGTGCTTTGTCCTTGACCTTCAGCTTCAACAATAGGGATCTCCTGTCCCATCAAAGTAGTTTTTCATGGACTTTACTAATTGAGTGGGTCTCAGTATTCTTGCGTGTTCACGTGGTCTAGGTAGAGGAAAATCGTCTCTACCACCTGGTATTCTAGGTTCCCTTTGTCTTTCCACTCTATCAGCATCCATGGTAGTTCTATCTCTCCCTATGGGGTGAGTGAAACTTACTTCTGGTCTTTCTTTGTTTTTCTCTCTTTGAGCACCGTGGGCTGAGGATGTTCCAACACCTTGATGGCTCATGTTTACATTTGCTCGAGATGGAGAGAAGACTAAATCACCTCTCCATGTATAGGTATTTCTCGCATGATCTGGTACTACAAATATTCTTTCTGAAGTTCCATCTAGGTATACCACCTTTCTAGGTGTATCTGGGTCCTTGAACTCGTAAATCATGATGGAGCCTACCTCACTAGGTTGTTCTACTCTATATCTCCAAAATGATTCATTTGTCTCTTTGTTTACAAATAATTCTATGCTTTTGTTATCGTGAGGGATCCACTCGGGGATTAGTACTCTTGTCAGTACAGATTTCCCTCTAGGTGTTCTAGGTTCTTCTCCTATTGGTTCTTTTCCTTGGGCTTTAGCTTCCGTCTCCAACTGAATTACACCAAACTCATTGGTATTGTTTGGCTGCATACTTATGATGTACATTGTTCCTTCTTTGTCTATGTATGTGTCTCTTTCAAATTTCACCATTGGACGTTCCAATCCAATGGGTTGATCACGATTGTGCATTTGCACCACTTGTCTTCGCAAACCATCCTCATAGATGCGAGCACCTAAGCGGTTGGTTCAGAGAAATTCTAATTGAGTCCTATAGGGTCCTTCGGGTCTTTCTAAATATGCAATGTTTGACCCTCCTTCTGGTCTTTCCGTGCTAAAATCGATTTCTGATTCACTCGTATCTGAGCTCAACTCGTAGGGATTACTATTATTCAATTGTTGTGCCCACGAACGTGTAGTAGTCCCTACGCTTGCTCCTGATGATCTAAGGCTTTGTCGGTCTGACTTACCTATATGCTTGCTCGATCTAAGGTTCATGAATTTACTTCGCGGCACTCTCTGATCGTCAATGGTTCTTTGTTCTTTATTGCTTTTTTCTTTTTAAATGTCTTTAAGTTCTTGTCTTGTCTCAATGTATACGTCAAGAATCGACTTTCTGTGGTACTTTTGAGTTCTCGTTCCGTCATAATTAAGTTCTTTCCTTTAGGTTTTCGTATCACACACCTTTACTTTAGTCTTGGACTTGAAAAATTAAATCTCTTGGACTTAATGCGTTCCTATCGTCGTTAATCCACAATGCTAACGTTTAGCTTAACCTAGTAATTGACTGAGGGGATTGAGTATTCTTCCAACCTCAAGTCAGCTGCTTTGAGTGCTCTGATGCCCAAGAAGTCGCACTTCACAAGCCCTGCGTTCTTCATTGCCTTGCCTTGGTTGCCCTTGATTGTCCTTGCTAGACCTGTAAAATTCACTATTAGACCAATTCACAATGGATGATCAAGCACTCTGATAAATACACTTGTAAAGGTCCCTTCCCTTTTGCCCAAAATTTCAATGCCCCTGGCTTTTTAGTCCCAAGATGGTCAACCTCAATTTATCCTCTCTAAAAAACAACGTCTTCTTTTTGAAAAAAACAATTGAGCTCACATAGTACTCGTAAAGAGCTTTCTAACGAGCTATAAAGCTAAAAAAACGGACTTCCGATGAAAAAGATATGAGCATTCAGGCCCTCGGGTTTCAAAACTGACAAATAGGTTTTTCTTCAAATATGAGCTAAGGGCTCTCCTATGAGTGCAATCACCCAAAAATTTGCTTAAAATAGCCCCAATGTTGGTGCAAACCAATCACCAATTGAAGATTTGAAGACAAAGAATGGAGATTAGAACAATTCTTGAAGCAAAGAAGGTGGACACATTCACAGGATGAATGATTTGTACACATATGTACATTAGTGAAGACATAGATCACTTAGAGTTTTGAATAGTCATAAACTTGTACATATTTGCCTATAAATACTTTGGAAAAATGTCGGGGCATTAGAGAAGACAAGGAGAGACTATGTATGAGTATAGGAATAGAGAAATGAGATGTAGTAAGTGTCATTAGACACATGAGAAGTGAGTTGAAGTCTCTCTCTCATTCAGTTGTAGTCTTCTTTAGAAATGACAGAATTTTTGCGCCCGAAGTTTCTGAGTTTTCTCTTTGTGTAGTAAATCTTTTATGAATTCCTTTTGGAGATGTCTAAGTCCATAGTTAATCAATCTATGGCTAGAGTTTGAGAGTCTAATTGTGATCAGGCTAAGAGAATTGTGTGTAGGAACATTTACATGTGAGAAAGTACTCACTGGTTCCTGAAACAGGCGCAAATTTTGATCTTAATGATTTGATCATTTCTCACTCCACAGTTTAAAGTTTTGTGCAATTAAGCACTTAATCTTTAAGTTGGAAGGTAAGCTACTCGTGGCTAAAAGCATTTGCTTAAACGGGTTCTATACTGAGAGAATTAAAGTTAAGAAGTTAAGGGTGTCCAAATCGACTTCTCAGAAGTGCAGATTTAGACATAGCTGACTTGGTAAGTAGATTTCTCAAGATCTACTGAATCTTTTGGAGTGATTTGACTTGGAGAAGGTGCACAATCTTTAGGCGACATCTTGTGCAAAGTTTCATCAAAAACTTTACACATTTACTCAGTCAATGAGCAAGATTTATGCAGCAGACTTTCTGAGTAATTTCCTCCTTCACAGTTTAGTCAAGAAATTGATATTTGGTCATTGATCTCGTAAATTGGTGAAGGTTTTGACTTACTCTTGATAAAGAGGTGTTCTAAATTCAAGAGTAGGTTGTTCTTTTGGAGATTAACACTCTCCATCAGTGGTATCAGAGCAGGAAGCATCAGAATTGAAGAAAAGGAGGATCCCGACTGCTGCAGCTACAAAGAATTTGACATCTGAAGATTCAAAGGGTGAAAGCTTGCAAGGGAAGCTTGAGAAGGAGATCATACGACATCAAGGAAGTCAAAAGGAGTATCATTCGAAGTAAAGGTAACCTTATACTTTATAAAGGTTAAAGAATTCAATATACAGGTGAAGGAAGGATGGGAGATTCTCTTCAAATAGAGAAGTTGGATAGAGAAAACTATCCTGCATGGTCAATGAGGATGGAAGCTCATCTAATGAGCAAAGATTTGATAGCTTACATTACAGGTGAAGAAGAAAAACCACAATTCAGAGATCCTAGTGTTCCAACTAGGGAAGAATTAGCAGATTTGAAGAGTTGGATGAAGAAAGATGCTCAAGCTAGGAGTATCATTTATATGGCAGTCAATGATTACTTGGTACCTCACATTAGAGGTCTTGAAAGTGCAAGTGATATATGGAATGCTTTGGAAGAGCATTTCCAAAACACCACAAAGTCAAGGAAGGCATCTTTATGGGCAGAATTTACAACCTTCAAGAAGAAGGCCTCTCAATCCATTTTCAGACTATGTAACAAGGATGAAAGACATTGCAGATCCATTAGGAGCTGTTGATGAAGATATTCAGGAGGATAAATTGGTAAGGCAAATCCTTACAGGTTTGAGAGGTGATGACAAATGGAAGCCATTCATTTTTTCTACAGAATTATACTTGATCATTTCACTTCTGATTTAAATCAGTTGCTAGGTCATATGCTAACATTTGAGCAGGATGTTAAAGGAGATGGTGACAAAAGTACAGGTCATGCAATGTACTCAAAGGACAAGAAGAAAGTTAACAAAGGAAAGCAACAATCAGGTGAAGATGAAGGTACAACTAGTCAAGCCAACTTCCTAAGAGGTAGAGGAGGTGGCAAAGGTAGAGGAAGAGGCAGGAACAACAAAGATGGAGCCAAAGCATGCTGGATTTGTGGTAAGAAAAATCATTTAGCTAATGATTGTTGGCATAATAATCAAAGTAATGGAGGATACAATCAAAACTATAATTTAAGAGGAAGAGGTGGCAGAAATCAAAGAGGTAATTTCAGAGGCAGAGGTAGTAGGGGTTACTTTGGAAGAAATGCAGGTAGAGGTTTCCAAAGTCAACAATATAACAATACCTACTACAATTATGCTTCAGATCAAAAGGAAGATTCAACATTGATAATGAATGCAACTTGTGAAAGGCAGAGTGAAGATCAAAGAGTCTTCTACATTGATTCAGGGTGTAGCAATCACCTGAGTGGTAATATAGCCTTGATGACTGATTTGGAGAATAAGGTATCTAATCATGTTGTTCAAACAGGTGACAACAGAAAGCACAATGTGAAGTCAATTGGATCAGTGAAGGCCAAAGATGGTAGCACCTTATTGAGTAAGGTCTTGTATGTTCCTACAATTCCTAAGAATTTGATAAGTGTAGGAAAAATTGTGGAAAAAGGTTATGAAGTAAGGTTCACTAATGAAGGAGTGTTTGTGGAAGACCCTAGCAATGGGTATAAACAAATTGTTTCAGGGAAGAAAGAAGGAAGATTGTTCACATTGAAGATTCAAGGTAATGTTGGTCATGCCTTGTTCACCTATGGAGGACATAAGATCTCTGAGTTAGATCTTTGGCACAAGAGACTTGGACATTTCAATGAAAGAGGTATTAAAGACATGATTAATAATGGTTCAGTGCTTGGATTGCCTAATGTTGCAGGTCAACATATGACATACAGATGTGAGGCATGTCAATTAGGTAAGGCTCATAAGCAACCCTATTCTAAGCATGGGTTTATGTATTCAGAGAAACTTGAGTTGGTACACACAGATGTGTGGGGACCATCAAAGGACTTCAGTATCAATGGCTCAAGGTATTATGTGATTTATGTTGATGATGCTACAAGATGGATCACTATCTATGTGATCAAAGATAATTCAGAAGTATTCAATACTTTCAAACATTATCATATGTATGCAGAGAGAATTACAGGACATAAATTGAAGAGACTAAGGTCTGATGGAGGGGGAGAGTATTTCTCTAATGAGTTCAGTGATTACTTGTGGAATGCAGGTATAAAAAGAGAGGTTACTTGCAGGTACTCTCCTCAACAAAATGGTGTAGCAAAAAGGAGGAATAGGACTCTTGTTGAGTTTGTAAGGTCCATGATGAAGGAGAAAAATTGCCCAAATTATTTGTGGGCTGAGGCTGTAAACACAGCTACTTATTTGGTCAATAGGCTACCTTGTAAAGCTTTGCAGGGAATGACACCTTATGAGGCACGGTGGGGTAAGAGACCTACACTAGACCATTGCAAAGTATTTGGATGTTTGGCCTATGCATATGTGCCATCACAATTAAGGCACAAATTGGAACCTAAAGCTGAAAAATATGTGTTTATTGGTTATGATGATAAGCAGATGGGATACAGGTTGTGGAATCCATCCACAAAACATTTCCTTGTATCAAAAGATGTTACATTTGATGAGCAAGGTACTTGGTATGCAGGTACTATCAATATTAATACAGATGATGAAGAAATTGTGAGCCAAAGGAAAGGTAAATCAAAGGTTCAGATATTTGATGAGCAAGAGAATAATAAAGTGCAGGTTGAAGTGGAAGAAACACCAAGATTTGATCCTGAATATGAAGAACCAGAAACCTCAAGAAGTGGAGAACTTAGGAGGTCTACAAGGAACAAATGGCAACCTACAAGGTATAGCTATGATACTTCATTTTTGGCTACCAAAGATTATGCTTACATGATTAAAGCAGATGAAGACCCTTCTACATATGAAGAGGCAAAAGGTAAAGAAAATTGGGAGAAAGCTATGCAGGAAGAATATGATGCATTGATGGAGAATCAAACATGGGATTTGGTTCCAAAGCCAAATAGTCAGAAGATCATTGGATGTAAGTGGGTTTATAAGACAAAAAGATTTGCAGATGGAAGTGTGTCTAGGTACAAAGCTAGACTTGTTGTCAAAGGGTTTGCTCAGACATATGGTGTTGACTATGATGAGACTTATAGTCCTGTGGCAAAGATGACAACCATCAGGACACTTATAGGAATTGCTGCATGCAAAGGTTGGAAATTGTGTCAATTAGATGTGAAGAATGCTTTTTTGAATGGTTACATTTCAGATGAAGTTTTCATGGAGCAACCTCAAGGATTCAGAGATGGAAGATATCCAAATTATGTGTGTAAGCTCAAGAGAGCTTTATATGGCTTGAAGCAGGCCCCAAGGGCATGGAACTATAGACTTGTAAAGTTCCTAAAAGAACTTGGATTTCAAGTATCAAAAGCTGATAGTAGCTTGCTTGTCAAAGCAAGTGATGATGGGTTTATTTACATGTGCATATATGTTGATGATATCATACTTACAGGTACATATGAGAAAGGCATACAAAGTTTAAAGAAGCAAATGGAGAAAGAGTTCAAAATCAGTGATTTGGGAGACTTGTCATACTTCTTGGGCATGGAGATTTCATACACTCAACATGGAGTGTATGTGACTCAAGAAAGGTATTTGAGAAACTTGTTAATCAAGTTTAAAATGGATGATTGCAGGGTAGCACCTACTCCAATGGAGGTGAATCACAAATTAAGCAGATTTGGAGGTGAAGAGCTCAAGGACATGAAGCAATATCAGAGTTTGGTTGGTAGTCTTATTTATGCTACATTAACTAGACCTGATTTATCATATGCAGTTGGGGTTTTGTCTCAATTCATGCATTGTCCTAGGAAAGAGCATTGGATTGCAGGTCAAAGAGTGTTGAGGTACATTAAGGGTACACTCAAAGAAGGTTTGTATTATGGTTTTACATCAGACACAAATATCAAGATCTATAGTGATGCAGATTGGGCAGGTAATCCAGATGATAGAAGGTCAACCTATGGATACATGTGTTATGTGGGAGATAAGTTAATCTCCTGGTGCTCAAAGAAGCAACATACAATTGCTTTGTCATCTACAGAAGCAGAGTACAAAGGCATGGTTGAAGCTTCAAAAGAAGTGATATGGCTTAAGACCCTAATGAAGATTTTTGACACTATACAGAGCATACCTATCATTTATGGTGATAACATGAGTTCATTATATCTAGCTGCTAATCCTGTTTTTCATGCCAGGACCAAACACATTGAGATACAGTATCACTTTCTAAGAGAGAAGGTGATGGATAAGGAGATTGAAGTCATACATACTTCAACAAAAGATCAGATAGCTGATATGTTTACAAAGAGCTTGGATGGACCAAAGTTACAGAAGTTTAAAGACATGGCAGGCATGAAGAAGGTTAGAGAAACCTCAATTGATGATTGAGGGGGAGCTGTTGGTGCAGACCAATCACCAATTGAAGATTTGAAGGCAAAGAATGGAGATTAGAACAATTCTTGAAGCAAAGAAGGTGGACACATTCACAGGATGAATGATTTGTACACAAATGTACATTAGGGAAGACATAGATCACTTAGAGTTTTGAATAGTCATAAACTTGTACATATTTGCCTATAAATACTTTGGAAAAATGTCGGGGCATTAGAGAAGACAAGGAGAGACTATGTATGAGTATAGGAATAGAGAAATGAGATGTAGTAAGTGTCATTAGACACATGAGAAGTGAGTTGAAGTCTCTCTCTCATTCAGTTGTAGTCTTCTTCAGAAATGACAGAATTTTTGCGCCCGAAGTTTCTGAGTTTTCTCTTTGTGTAGTAAATATTTTGTGAATTCCTTTTGGAGATGTCTAAGTCCATAGTTAATCAATCTATGGCTAGAGTTTGAGAGTCTAATTGTGATCAGGCTAAGAGAATTGTGTGTAGGAACATTTACATGTGAGAAAGTACTCACTGGTTCTTGAACCAGGCGCAAATTTCGATCTTAATGATTTGATCATTTCTCACTCCACAGTTTAAAGTTTTGTGCAAGTAAGCACTTAATCTTTAAGTTGGAAGGTAAGCTACTCGTGGCTAAAAGCATTTGCTTAAACGGGTTCTATACTGAGAGAATTAAAGTTAAGAAGTTAAGGGTGTCCAAATCGACTTCTCAGAAGTGCAGATTTAGACATAGCTGACTTGGTAAGTAGATTTCTCAAGATCTACTAAATCTTTTGGAGTGATTTGACTTGGAGAAGGTGCGCAATCTTTAGGCGACATCTTGTGCAAAGTTTCATCAAAAACTTTACACATTTACTCAGTCAATGAGCAAGATTTATGCAGCAGACTTTCTGAGTAATTTCCTCCTTCACAGTTTAGTCAAGAAATTGATATTTGGTCATTGATCTCTTAAATTGGTGAAGGTTTTGACTTACTCTTGATATAGAGGTGTTCTAAATTCAAGAGTAGGTTGTTCTTTTGGAGATTAACACTCTCCATCACCCAAATTAGCCCAAAAAATGAAACCCTAAAAATTGCATTTGGGGTGGACAATCACGATGGTCGAAGACAATCGCGATGGTCTGGAACCGTCGCAATGGCTCAGGTGAACCGTCGCGATGGCGTGTCACAATCGCGATGGTCCGATGGAGCGAGGCGTCGCGATGGTCTGAAATGAACAGTCATGATGGTCTGAAGTGAGCAATCGCGATGGTCTAATCGACGAACAATCGCGATGGTGTTGGTCAACGGTCAACGGGACAATCGCAATGGCGGGAGCCCGTCACGATGGTCACGAGGCATGATGGCTTGAGCCAATCGTGATGGTTCAACTTTCGAGGCGTCACGATGGCGTACCTCAGACACTCACGATGGCGTGACTAGTGAACAATCCCGATGGTCTGGCTTGACACGTGGTAGCATCGGCGTGATGGCATGAGCCAATCGCAATGGTGTGGGGTCGACTGGATCATCGCGATGGTCAGTGACCGTCGCGGTGGCTCAAGTGAACTGTCGCAATGGTGTGAGACCGTCGCAATAGTCCGGCCTGTCGCAATGGCGTGAGCCTGTCGTGATGGTCCACCAAAATGCAAATTTTCAAAAAGCAAATGTGGATTCCTATGTGTGCAAGGATCGCCTACACGCTAGTGTGGTCGCTTACCTCAAATTTCGAGTTTGCCAGACCATCGCGATGGTCTGACACAGTCGGCAATTTCTGACAGAAAGTACATTTTTTACCTTTTGGAAGCTTTTTTGATGTTCTGAAGCTCTATACCTGCAAGAAAACTCAAAAACAAAAAAGTACACACAAGCATAAAAGCTCTCTCTCTCTCTCACATGCACAAATGAGGGGAAATGAGGAGAATGGGTGGATATGGTGAATTTTTTGATTTTTTTGAGAGTGGAAGAAGATGATGCGGTGGTGAAGAAGGAGTGTAGGGGAGATGAAAAACACTAAAAAATAATGCAAAACAGCAAGAAAAACTGAAATCTTTTACCTTCCAACGCCACTTCTTGCTATACTCTTACCATCACACATTCGTCCTAGACTTGATCCCCAGCAACGGCGCCAAATTTGGTGTTGCTCTAGCACAATGGTGAGAATCACGTTAAGAAGCTCCACCTCCTTAATGTCAATCCGCGGAAGAGATAGGAGTGATATGAAGATCGTGAATGTGAGATGTAGTGAGAGTGAAGGTGAGAAGCATAGAGATGCACACACACATACACACACACAATGAAGAGACAAGCAAGACACAATGGAAGGTAGGAAATCAACTCTATTACTCAAGAACACTCTTACAAGCTCAAAATAGCTCTAAGATCTTCTCTACTCAAACAAGCTAACCTAAAAATGAGTTCTCTAGCTCTTTTTATAGATTCTAGACTAGTTTTGACCGGTTTCACATCTAGTGACCGGCATGGTTAAAAAATAGGTTCTAGGTGCTATTTGAAGGGGTAAACAGTGTCTAAAAATAACAAAAATTTGTAGGCTCGTTCTACCTAGGCCCCTCAAGCTCGAGAACTCCTCGGATTGCACAAAATGGAGCATATAAT
This sequence comes from Ceratopteris richardii, assembly GCA_020310875.1. Lineage (NCBI taxonomy): Eukaryota > Viridiplantae > Streptophyta > Polypodiopsida > Polypodiales > Pteridaceae > Ceratopteris > Ceratopteris richardii. Next base: position 49,047,691 of record CM035414.1, on the reverse strand, counting down.
CACAAAAGGGGTTTTTCTATGTTACATATGGTACAAAAGTGATGAAAATCACTATTGGAGGTTTTTGAAAAATGTTTATAAAACATAATCCTTTGAAAAATGATTCGACTGACTCCCCACTACTTCGTGTGCTCTGTCTTCACATGCTTCCGTGTCGTCTATGCCTCTCGCTACTGCCAACACATATACATATACATGTACATAGACATATACATGTACATGTACATATACATATACATATAGATGTACATGTACATACACATGTACATATACATGTACATATACATATACATGTACATATACATGTACATATACATATACATGCACATATACATATACATGTACATATACATATACATGTACATATACATATACATGCACATATACATATACATGCACATATACATATACATGCACATATACATATATATGGACATATACATATACATGGGCATATGCATATTGTTGGGAATGATGGATGGACACTTCAAGATGATGAGTAGGTACTGCCAAATCCTGCTTTGTACCAGCCCTTTGATGCTTCAGAGTTGATAAGTAGACCTTCTTAGCTTTCCAATGACACCATAAAATGGCATATGTACTTTGGAAATGATGTATGAAAAGGTTGAATCAAAACAGACAACTTTGAACTTCAAGTCTTCAAGAAAACCTTCTATTTTAGACTATACACCTGCTGTATCTTTTGCTCAGTATGACCAGCACAGTAGGAATTGGAAAAATTCCTTTTAGGGGTATCTAATTAGCTTAGTAAGCTAATGATTTCAAGTGAAATCACTTAAAAATATTAACTATGCTCAGAGAAATTAATTTAGCAAGTAAACCTTTACCCTGATTTTTTAGGACTATTGTAGACTTCGACTACTGATCACTTCGACGCACTTTTCTCTGAAATGGCTGAATAGAAATCCTTCAAAGTTTGACAGCATGTAGAAGACTTTGAGCTGGTTCCAACAAGCTATAGAGCTTTGAATTTGGTGGAGAATTAGTGAGATATGATCTCCACAAGTTGAGTGACTAATAGAGACTATGACAGAGAACTCAGAAATGAACAATGTAAATGTAATGTATTAATGAACAATGTTGTACAATGCCATAGGTATGAAGATCATTTCCTAATTGTAGAAAGGTGTGGGCTAGAGTGTAGGCCTCACACACACACACTCAGAGATGAACATGAGGAGCTCGGAAAGTGACTTACACCCGTGAATTTTAGAGTTGATCTTTTATAGAGGTTGAGTCCAAAGTTTGAATTTGAATTCAAACTTTGGCTCTCTATAATCATGCTCCTACATCCTAAGAGATATTCTCTCTAATTGATTGATTCTTTACAACTAATAAAGTCCACGAATCCCTTGGGTAGGTGGTTACACATATTCTCTCAAATCAATGAAGATTTAACTTTTACAAAGAGGTACAGAGATAAGAATCCTCTAGCTATGGTTCACATGGAACCTCATTTCTTTGTAACCTTCAAGCCAAAAGTGTAGGCTTGTAAGTTGCACCAACAGCTCCCCCTCAAGCCAAACATTTTGGCTTGGTCTTCATTCTTCAGTCTTCATGTATATCCTGCAATCCAATCATTGTTTTGAACCTGCAAAGCTTGGTTCCATCCAATGCTTTAGTTAACAAATCTGCACACTGCATGTTGGTTGATACATATGTTAGTTGAATGTCCTTGCTTAATAGCTTCTCTCTCACATAATGTTAATGGACCTCTATATGATTGGTCCTAGCATGATAAATAGGATTAGCTGCAAGGTGAAGTGAGCTTGTATTATCTCCAAAGATCAATGTTGAGGTAGTATACAAACCCAATTCTGTATACAATAACTTGATCCATATGGCTTCTTGAGTAGCATTGGCCAATCCTCTATACTCTGCCTCTGTAGAAGATAAAGCAGCATTACTTTGCTTCTTTGAAGACCATGATATTGGTTTATCACCTGCAAATGAAATGTATCCTGAAGTGCTCCTCCTATCATCCTTGCATCCTGCCCAATCTGCATCTGAATAAATCTTGTTATCCAAGGCTGAAGTGTAAGGGAAATACAAACCATGATGTTGAGTACCCTTGACGTATTTTAATATCCTTTTGGCAGCCTCCAAGTGAGGTGCCCTAGGCTTGTGCATAAACTGACTTAGCACACTAACTCCATAAGCAATATCTATCCTTATCAAGGTAGCATAATTCAAGCTACCTACTATGCTTTGATAACCTGTAATGTCATCAAGTACATCTCCTTCATGAGCACTTAATTTTAGATTTACCTCCATTGGAATACTTGCAACTTTGGCATCCTGCAAATGAAACTTCTTCAACATATCTTGTATGTACTTTCTCTGAGTAATGTAGATTCCAGAGTTAGTATAGACTAACTCAAGTCCAAGAAAATACTTTAGTAAACCAAGATCACTGATCTTGAACTCCTTCATCATCTAGTTCTTGATTTGTCTGATTCCATTGACATCATTACCTCTAAGTATGATATCATCAACATAAACACATAGGTATATTACCTCTGAATTACTTCTCTTAATGAATAGAGAAGTGTCTGCCTTGCTCATGACAAAACCTTGGTCTTGAAGATATGTGGTCAATTTGTGGTTCCATGCCCTAGGTACCTGCTTCAATCCATAAAGAGCCTTTTTTAACTTGCATACATGTGTTACCTTATTAGGATCCTCATAACCAGGAGGTTCTGACATGTATACCTCCTCTGAAATCCATCCATCCAAAAAGGCATTTTTTACATCTATCTGATACATGCTCCAATTCTTAGATGCAGCCACACTTACCAATACCCTGATGGTTGGCATCTTGGCCACAGGTGAGAATGTTTCTTCATAGTCAATGCCTTGGGTTTGTGCAAAACCCTTGGCCACAAGTCTAGCTTTGTATCTGCTAATTGACCCATCAGAATTTCTTTTGACTTTATAGATCCATCTAGATCCAATTACCTTCATAGCTTGTTTCTTTGGTACTAGTTCCCATGTGTCACTTTCTTTGAGTGCTTCAATCTCCTCATCCATAGCTTCCTTCCATTCTGTCTTGGTCATGGATGCTTCATATGATCCTAGTTCTTCAATTGACAAGTCTTTGGCAAGATAAATAGAATGTTTAGTGACAAGAGAGGTTTCATACCCATATTTGATAGGTTTTTTGCTCTCCCTTTGTGATCTTTTGATTGCTTGAGTTGAAGATTCAGGTATGTCTTCTAGTTTCTTCATCTTGAATTTGCCTTTGGACTTCCATGCCTTGAATTCTTCAAGATTGATAATGTCTTCATCATCTGAAATGGTGTCTTCATTCTGAGTAGGTTCCTCCTTAGTAAGACTTGGAAACTCCTCCTCCAAGTCATAGGGTAGTTTAACCTTCCTGCATTCATTCTCATACCAAGAGTCATTTTCATCAAAGACAACATCTCTACTAACCATGAATCCCTTATTTGAAGGGTTGTAGAACCTGTACCCCTTCTGATTTAGATCATATCCAATAAAGATACACTTCTCAGCCTTAGGGTCTAGCTTACCTCTTATCTAAGAAGGAATGTGTACATATGCTACACATCCAAATATCCTGCAATGATCAAGTGAGGGTCTCTTACCATGCCATGCTTCATAAGAGGTCATCCCATCAAGAGATGTAGATGGAAACCTGTTTATGAGGTAAGTGGCAGTAGATACACTCTCTCCCCATAAGTAGTTAGGTAATTTCTTTTCATTCAACATTGACCTAGCTGTTTCAACAATCAATCTATTTCTTCTCTAAGCTACCCCATTATGTTCAGGAGTATACCTTGTGGTGATTTCTCTCTTGATTCCTCTGTCCTGCAAGAATGCTTCAAACTCATTTGAGAAGTACTCACCTCCTCCATCTGACCTTAGCCTCTTTAGGTTTCTTCCTCTCTGATTCAACAAGTGCAAGATATTTTTTAAAACAATTGAACACTTCATCTTTGTGCTTCATAAAGTACAATACAGTCCACCTGCTATAATCATCAATAAAAGATACATAGTACCTTGATCCTGAGATCGAGGGGTCTTTATTTGGTCCCCATATATCTGTATGGACAAGTTAAAGGTAGTCCTCATGCATGTAGCCTTTCCCTGAGAAGGGTAACCTGTGAAACTTTCCAAGCTGACAAGCACCACACTTGTAGATCATATGTTGCTTGGATACATTAGGTATCCCAATTACACATTGATCCCTGCATATTTGTTTCAAGGTTCTTTCTCCTACGTGCCCTAATCTTTTATGCCAAATCTCAAGCTCTGCAAGTGTTTGATCTTTAGAATTGTAGAGTGCAATATTCTTTGTATCTTCTAGCTCAAAAGTGAAAAGTCTACCTGATTTTTCTCCTTTAGCTATTCTCTTGAACCCATGCTTGGGATCCTCTACAAATGCTCCATATTGGTTGAACCTGACCTGCAAACCTTTTTCCGCAATCTGTCCAAGACTTATTAATTTTTTTGTAACGGTTGGTACATATAGTACCCTACTCAACAAGTTTTGATTCCCATCAGAAGTCTTAACATTTTCAACTTTAACTACTGAGTGCTTTGTGTCATCACTTGTTTGTACTTGATGCTTTCCTCTTGGTTCTTCAAGGTCAGAGAGAAGAGCTACATTGCTTGCCACATGATTTGAGCAACCTGAGTCAATGTAGAAGAGATGGTCATCATTTGTACCTGGTTTTGAAGTCATGTTCATGATCAGAAGAGAATCATCTTGTTCTTCTGTGTAGTTGTAATCCTTTCTAGACTTGTATCCTCCTTGGTAGTTGCCATTGTAGTTGTTGTTGAAGTTGTTGTTGTACCCTTGATGATGGTTGAATCTGCCTCTTGACTGTGAGTATCCACCTCTTTGATATCCTCTACCTCTCTAATTCTTGTAGTTCCTGAAACACTCATTTGTAGTATGATTTGATAAACGGCAAATGTTCCGTGGTGAGGAGTTATAAGGTCTCCCCCTACCTTGCTTACCTCCTCTGCCCCTTCCTCTTGATGATCTACCTCTCTCTGCATAGTTGGCTTGGGAGGTAGTGCCTTCATCCT